>VOPJ01016546.1:0-60942 GCA_014673585.1 Semibalanus balanoides
TGCAGAACTAAAGGTACGTACTACGTACGTACTCATTTGGTAGCAACAGCTAGCGAAAACAGGACGATAGTGTTTTAAGTCTAACCCAGGTAAGTTTATCATGCACAAAAAGGGAATTGAATATTAAATTGTGCTGTGATGAATAGCATGACAATTGACAAGGAAGCCGAGGAATTAGTTTGTGATTGCCGCATCTGATAAATAGAACACAATTTTCCTAAAATATTTTCATATTCTTAAAGATTATTTCTATCCAGATAGATTATTGTCGGTTGTAAAGCGAGCAATATTTTGAATTTGACTTTAACTTTGAAGATTAATCATTGAATGTAAATAATTGACTACCTACCCAATGTGATCTAAAGTAAGTGGTTTTTATTATAAATATGTAATAAAAGCTGATTAATAAAAAAGGTAGCTGAAAATGATTTAAGCCAGCCGGTTCAAACCAGGCCCTGGCTTACACCAGGCCCAGGCCCTGGCCTACATTTGACAAGCCTGCACCTATGCAGTGTCACGGTTACCACGCCAACAAAGTTCGAGACCCATGTGTCATCCCAGGAACGTTGACCGGGGGCCGAATTCATAGGATAGGCATCTTCAATTTCTAGGCTCCTTTCTCCTGGTGGTCCGAAAGGACCATACCAATGCTATAAAATGTCCTTGCTGGCTGGGGCAGCCTATCTACGTTGTCTTGTATCTGGCCATTCACTACAGTACCGGAGGCTATTCACTACAGTGCCGCCAGGACTCGTGCAACTATGGAGGATATAAGGCCTGCGAAAGGTTCTCGCAGTCCTGAGTCGTTTCCACAGACCGAACGAAGGCCCTCGGCCCTGAGAGTGCTCTCAGTGGGTATGCCAGGGCGTTTATCAGGCCTTTGAAGACACTCCTCTGTGGAGAGGAGGACCTTCAGTAGGTCTGTACGGGTCGGGTGTCCGGTTGGTGACATCTGATGCCGTTCAGTCTCTCTGTGAAGAGGAGGACCTTCAGTAGGTCTGTGCGGGTCGGGTGTCCGGTGGGCGACATCTGATGCCGTTCAGTCGCTCTGTGGAGAGGAGGACCTTCAGTAGGTCTGTACGGGTCGGGTGTCCGGGCGTCCGATGCAGGTGCGGGTACTGCTCAGAGAAGCTTCAGTAGGTCTGTACGGGTCGGGTGTTCCGGCGTCCGATGCAGTCGGGGCGGGTACTGCTCGGAGAAGCTTCAGCGTCCAGCCGGTACAGATGGCAGATTCATGGGCGTCGGAGGTCCGGCGGAGGGGAACACGTCCCCCCAAACATTTTCGGAATTTAACATCACGCCTATGCGTGTTGCATGGAAAGAATCAACTTAAAAAGTATCCTCCGTCCCCCACCTGTCAGGAAAGGAGTGGGGACGTCCACTGAGTAGGAAATAACCACCAACAAGCGGGCGGCCGTCGATATTCCACCGTGGATATCAACGACGTTGTTACTATAACATTCACCAGCTAATTAGATAGGAAAGTTTCACCTCCCAGTCAATGCAAGCTGAAAATATATGCGTTAAAAATATCAGAGGTAAAATCTTGTCTGCGCCGTTGCTAGCATACACTACCAGAACAAAACACCGGTATTGGGTCTCGGAAACCGAGCGAGTTGTTCCTAAGCGATTCTTTCCAAATGTAAGAAGAGCACATAAAGCTTTGCTTTGAGTTGGCATCGGAACGGTGACCCCAGTAACTGTCCTTCGCCGGCCGCAGACGGTCACGTGACCGGGAGGTCAGTCAGCGGGGGTCAGCCGAGCGCGAGGCTGACAGGTCATGGTCTCAAGTCGAGCAGCCAACACCATAGGGCAGACGGGGGTTGTGCGTCGGTGCGCCGGTGCTCCTAAGCCCAGCATAGCAGGAATTGCGAAAATGTAATATGGTATTTTACGACAGCAATGTTGTCATGTTGTGTGCAAGTTTTCAGTCAACATCAAACCGAGTACGCTTCTGAAGACAATGGTCACGGTTTGGCCGCTCGTCCGTAGACTTCCTCCCGTTTGACGAAAGCCCTCGCGTTCGCTCGATGACCATGTCACACATAAACATTGTCAAATACCAGCAGGAATGCACGATGTTGATCGTTGCCTGGACGACTTCTTCGACTGACTGTATCTGTTCCAGTTTAAAATATCCTTCATTGTCCACGCAATGGTCGATTTTGTATCGTTAGTGAGTGACCCTATATAGTATTTGTAAGGCAAAGTGGTGTTAGAATTGAGTCATAGGTTACTTTAATCGAACGAGAATGGCTTTGTTGGTAAACTGTCCCTATTGCATCATTAAGAATAATCTAAGCATAGCAACAACTGAGAATTTTAACACCCAAAACAGCGCAAACGTAAAATAGCAGCTAGCAAAACGCTATGTTCAAGTTTTCCTATGTGATTCAACTGTATTGGGCTTGTTTTGTGGACCCAAAGCAAACATAATTTACCAGACACCTATTTTTTTGCATGTCTTATGAATCAGTCCAATACAGCATGGGTCAACCCCTCGTGTCACAAATGGTGGAGAAGATTCCTTTGAAGACGGCCATCAAAACAGAGACAACAGGAGGCAGACAGCGTGCGGGACTGCGGTTCGCCACGAGCAGCACAACCACGGGAGCCGATATTATGCACACATTGACATGCGTGTTATGTGTGAAGCCAAGCATCGCAGTCAGCCTGACACGGGGTTATCAAGCAGTCGGCTAGTCACCGCTTCTTCTTACCTTTTTGCCGGACATCATACGGACGACCTTGGCCTCCGTCACGCCGATCAGCCGGGCCACGGCCGCCTCCTCTGCATCCAGCGACATATACTGCCGGCCACACACAGACACAGATACAGATACAGACGAAGCTCCTCAGAATGTAGATCTAATGACTTGTGGATAAACACATAACACAAAACTACCGCCACAAATTGACTGCTTCCTACTGCAGACCTTCGAAATGACACACATCATACTACTACAACAGCCAAACATACCGACTGTAAGGAGATATGTACCCACGGGCGGTTTATTACAACACAAAGTGACACAGCTGGTTTGACACAACCACGACGCAGAGCTGCAGGCCTCTCTGGCGACTGGCAGTCATCTGCCTGCCTGCCTGAACGTAACACTGACCAGTGTGCCTACTGCCTAGGTGTCTGTCTGCCTGTGCCTGCCTGTCTGTCTGCCTGTCTGCATGCAGCTGCTGCCAGCTGTCTGCCTGTCGCCTGTTGCCTGTCGTTGTCTCCTGTTTGCCTGCTGTCTGCTGTCTGCTGTCTGCCTGTCTGCTGTCTGCCTGTCTGCCTTCTGCTGTCTGCTGTCTGCCTGTCCTGCCTGTCCCTGCCTGTCTCCTGTCTGCTGTCTGTCTGTTCTGTCTGTCTGTGTCTGTCTGCTGTTTCTGTTGTCTGTCTGTCTGTCTGTCTGTCTGTTGTCTGTCTTGTCTGTCTGTCTGTGCCTGTCTGCCTGTCTGCTGTTCTGCCTGTCTGCCTGTCTGCCTGTCTGCTGCCTGATGCCTGCCTGCCCTGCTGCCTGCCTGCTGCTGCTGCTTGCTGCCTGCCTGCTGTCTGCCTGCCTGTCTGCTGTTCCCTGCCGCTGCTGTCTGCCTGTCTGCCTGCTGTCTCCTGCTGTCTGCCTGCCTGCTGCCCTGCCTGCCTGTCTGCCTGCTGCTGTTGCCTGTCCTGCCTGCCTGCTGCTGCCTCTGCTGCTGTCTGCCTGTCTGCCTGCTTGTCTTCTGCTGTCGCCTGTCTGCTGTCTCCTGTCTGCTGTCTGTCTGTCTGTCTGTCTGTCTGCGCCTGCCTGCCTGCCTGCCTGCCTGCCTGCCTGTCTGCTGTCCTGCCTGCCTGTCTGCTCCTGTCTGCCTGATATGCCTGTTGCTGTCTGCCGTCTGCTGCCGCTGTCTGCCTGTCTGCCTGTCTGCTTCTGCCTGTCTGCTGTTTGCTGTCTGCCTGTGCTGTTGCCTGTCTTTGCTGTTGTCTGTTGTCTGTCGTCTGTCTGCCGCTGCCTGCCTGCCTGCCTGCCTGCCTGCTGCCTGCCTGCCTGCTGCTGCTGCTGTCTGCCTGTCTCTGTCTGCCTGTCTGGTCTGCTGTCTGCCTGTCTGCTGTCTGCTGCCTGTCTGCTGTCTGCCTGTCTGGCCTGTTGCCTGTTGCCTGTTTTGCCTGTCTGCTGTCTGCCTGTCTGCCTGTCTGCCTGTCCTGCCTGTCGCAGTGTCAGAAAAGTGGACCGTTCTTCTTCCGTTATTCTGAAACTTGGAAGTTTGTTCTGTGACAACTTTGACTGTATAATGTTTTTTGTTTTAGTCTGTGGGTGCAATGGTGACAGCATACGAAATGGCAGAGATGACAACCAATAACATAGCATCATTAATTTAAAAACAGGCTGCCATATTATAGGCGCAAGGTTGTTTTCCTCCTACGGTGGATGGGCGTGTAAAAATAATAATGTAGTTTTAACTTGTGTCTATCTTATCCAGCATTTTTGTTCTGCTGCCTCAAATTTGTTTCCGCAAACTTAGATTCTGGAAACCGGACTTTTCTTTTTTCTGGGCCCTGGCCTGCCTGCTGCTCTGCTGCTGCCCGCCCGCCCGTCACTCACCATGTCCAGGTAGACGCCCGCGCACGGTCTGATCGTCTCCATCATGTCATACGGCGTCACCAGGTACAGCAGGTGCAGCTGGTTGATGACCGCCAGGGCCGACTGCGCCTTCACCAGGTCCTCGTACAGACGGCCGGCCACGCGCAGGTCAACGTTACCTACGAATGGACAGGTCAACGTTACCTATGGATGGACAGAACAAAGTTACTTGGGATATATCACATTAGCAGGACAAAGATGTATGTGAGACAACAATTAACGTATATTTCCAAGCCATTCGACCACAAGACCGGCGGATAAACTCAAAATGGACCGAATCTACTAAGAACAGGCCTCGAGATCCCCGTCTTCCCACCATTTTGCGATTTCCAAACAACAAGCCACATCATCACACCAAACCATCCGCGTTCTATCCTTCCCAGCCTGAAAACCAGTGACGACAGACTGGAGGAAGGACTGGAGACCAAACATTACACGAACAACGCGCGTGGCTCAGTCGCAGTCAGGACGGCGGCGACGCGTGGCTCAGTCGCAGTCAGGACGGCAGTGACACACAGGAGTGACCCACCTTTGGACGGCGGCAGTGCCGAGCCGGCTGACTTTGAGCTGCCACTCCGCCGACCACGACTGGCCGTCAGCTGCGGGGTCCACCGCAGGGTCCACCGCGGGGTCTACCGCAGGGTTAGCCGCGGGGTCTACCGCAGGGTTAGCCGCCGGGTCGGCCGCAGGGTCGACACCACCGTCTCGCCGACTGACCCGCAGCAATCTCTCCTTCTTCAGTGCCGACACCGTGTCAGAGACGAGGGCAGCGCAGTCTATCTGACCGGCGCAAACGGGAGAGATAAGTGTACGTAATCAGAGGCGCGGCGACTCATCCATAGGGTCCGTACTGTGCGACCAATTCAATGTTAAGTATACTGCACAGTGCACACGCAACACACCTCTATTCAGTCGCAAACATTAAATACGATATACATGGACATCACCAAACTAATTATTATTTTTGACCCATTTCAGTCCGCACGAGGAGGCATCTAATATCAGATGATAATTATAATTGGGGCTTTAGCGCGCCGTAACAGTATCAGAGTAATAACTCTGTCTCTGATATCTAGTATCAGAGACAGAGTTATTGTATGTTACTGTATTAATAGCCATGCAAAAAATCACTTTATAGACGCGTAGCAAGAACTGATACGCCACCTGACACGTCTTCCCGCGCATCTCCGCATTGCACTGGCGCGCGGCAGCCGCAGCGGTGTCTCACCTGCAGCGAGTCAGCCTGTACGGCCAGCAGTGTGCGGCCCAGCAGTCGGACCAGCTCGGCCGGGGTGTCGGCCAGGCCCAGCGCCACGGCGGACAGCAGCAGCCGGCGCAGTCCGTGACCGTCCCGTTCCAGTAGGGTGGAGACACACCGCTCCATCGGCGAGGTCAGCAGCTGACCAACCTGTCAGGTCAGGCGAGGTCAGGTCAGGCGAGGCCAGGCGAGGCCATGGGCGAGCAGGGCGAAGGTCAGGCGGGTAAGGCGAGGCCAGGCGAGGGCCAGGCGAGGCCAGGCGAGCGGCCAGGCGAGGCCAGTCGAGCCAGGCGAGGCCGGCGAGGCCAGGCGAGGCCAGGCGAGGCCAGGCGAGGCCAGGCGAGGGCCAGGCGAGGCCAGGCGAGGCCAGGTGCAGGTTCAGGTCAGGTCAGGTCAGGCGAGGGGCGAGGCGAGGCCAGGCGAGCCAGTCAGCCAGGCGAAGGGCCAGGCCGAGGCCAGGCGAGCGGCGAGGCGAGGGCAGCGGAGGGCAGGCGAGGCGGAGGCCAGGTTTTAGTGTGTTCGAGCTCTGAGTTTGCTTCTCCTTAGTGCGTCCAACGCACGCTGCCACTGGGACTGCCCCTTCTCGCACGCCACTTCTGGCAATCTATACTGAATATGCGAGTCTATTTCCTAAATATATTGCTTTTGAAAAGTGGTATATCTTGATAGTTTGCCAAACAATTAGTCAACATGTTCAGGTACGATTAGCCCTATGGCACATTAACCGGATTTGACAGAGAACGGGTTTCTTTTAAGCACGCACCGTCTGGCGTCCTTGGGCGGGCAAATCAGGATCGATCCCCGGTGTCAATACCGGCCCGGCCGGCCCGGCCCACCATCTGCTTTGTAGAGCGGCCGCGGGTCAGGAACGACGAGCCCGTGTACGGGACCGCAGCACCACCTATCGGGCGGAAACAGGAATCAACGGTCACCAGCGCATAATACAAACTATCACGAATTTTACGAGTACCGATTCGAACCAGCGTGTGTGGTATGATTCAAAATCTTATACAATCCGAAATAAAAATTTTCAAGAACACAAGGAATTAATATTTAATCAATCATTGAAACAATACCTTTTAAAGCAGGCGTGTAATTCATTTATTGTGACATAAATTAGGCCAAATCAAGGGCCCGGGACACGGCCATCCATTTAGCGAGATCACAGAGGGACGGAGTTGAGTGGGCGTCAGAGGACGGGAGTAGGGTGGGGCAGAAAGGACGAGAGGGTGAGTGGTGGCTGAGCTTGACGGTGGGAACCAGCTGGTCGTTCAGAGCCACAGGTGACAGACCAGGGGCGCTGCCGATGCAGCTGATGGGGGGGGGCACTCCGTACCGACCTGCTAGAGGATCGGTCGCTCCGTATCCGACCTGCAGGGGGAGGCGGGTCGCTCCGTACCCGAACCTGCAGGGGGGGGGGATCGCTCCGTACCCGCTGCCGGCAGGTTGACGCCGGCCGCCAGTGTCGAGGTGCAGCACAGGCAGCAGAGTGTGCCCTCCAGGTAGGCCTCCTCCAGCAGCTTCCTCTCGTCCGTGGTCAGACCTGCCGACAGCCGCGACCAGGTCAGGACCGGGCGGGCCATAACAGGACGGAACCGGAGGCAGGGCAGGACTAGCCAGTTAATCGATGTGTTACGCTGTTACGTAGCAAAATGCTAACTGAAGTGCATGCCTCATTGTAAGACTGTGGTTCTGCTGTCCTCAATGGAAATGTACGCTAACAGGTCAAACATCCACCGCGGTTCCCCTCCCATACCTACCAGAGTGATGATAAGCCACGCCGTAGGGCAGGGTTTCCCTGAGGATCGGACACACCGTGCCGCCACCTTCGTTCACCAGCGCCTTGAACAGAGACTTTTTACGGTCCAGCACGTGATCCTTCAGCTTACTAAAACAAAGCAGAGCACAGTGTTCGGATAACTGAGGGATGTACAGAAATCGAGCAGCTGCTGGCGATACATTCCAAACTGTCGTGCGTAAATCACCGTAATCACTAGGCCAATTTATCTGAGCAAAAAATATTACTTAAGGCACCGCTGGCCCCGTGCTTGAATAGAAGCCCAGTTGACACAATTTGATCCAATTAAACTTACATAATCACTGACATATGAAACGGAGACCAGGGAACGCGAAAATATGTCCCACTTTGCTGCACAAAATTCCATCCAGTAGCTATACTAGGTCTGGTACCACAAACGTGTCCATGTTTTACAACTGATAGTCCACCACCCCAAGTCCATACCTCTTCAATGCAGCGCAGATCATGCGTGCCACTGCCTCGCAGTTTTTCCGCGTGGCGCAGAAGACAAGACAGGAGTTGGCAGGCACCACCTCAGCCACCAGACCACCGACACCGTCCGGATCCCTCTGAAGCTGCTGTTCGCTGTACTGGGACAGAACGGGAATGGTTCGCTGTACTGGGACATAGTGGGTCTGTACGAAGACAGATTACAGGGGCTGTTCGCTGCACTGGGACAGAACGGGAATGGTTCGCTGTACTGGGACATAGCGGGTCTGTACCAAGACAGATTACAGGGGCTGTTCACTGTACTGGGACAGAACAGCACCGAGACAAACAGCGCCGCTGGTCAGGACAAAACAACACTGACTGGTTGATGTGGTGGCAGTGAATTGTGGTTTCAGGGCGCCACAGCTACTTAGGGTATAGGGCGCCCATAATAACAATGGCCGACACGTGCGGAACAAGAAATGCCACATAACGTAGGAATGCAATTACTGTGGTCAACTCGTAGCAGCCAGAGTTGTAAGGGATTCTCCGGATGTAAGGGAAATCTGAGCGCCTCGCTCTCCGCCAAACTCTGTCCTGCCAGCAGCACCTCGTTCCCACACTCCGTCCCGCCAGCAGCACCTCGTTCTCACACTCCGTCCCATCCGTCCCATCAGCAGCACCTCGTTCTCACACTCCGTCCCGCCAGCAGCACCTCGTTCTCACACTCCGTCCCGCCAGCAGCACCTCGTTCCCACACTCCGTCCCATCAGCAGCACATCGTTCTCACACTCCGCCCCGGGCCAGTCAGGCCTCCGCTCTCACCCCACCCTCAGCCGTTCTCACCTGAAAGACGGGTGTGCGGCGGGGGGTCAGCAGCGTCCGCCAGTCATCAGCGTCAGCACCGCCGGCAGTGCCGGTCACCTCCAGCAGCTGGCCGGCCAGCTGGACGTACTCCCGCAGCTGCACCGGCCGGAACTGGCCCTGGTACACCTCCGCCTCGAGGAAGGCGGCCAGGTCGGCCATGTTGCCGATCGTGGCGCTCATGCCCACCAGGTGCGCCGCCGCTGCCGCCACAGACGGGTGACGTCATATGGCAGCACAGCGCAGACTGACGAGGCGATGCCGACGCACGACATATGGCAGCACAGCGCAGAATATGACAGGGTACGGATACAGATGAGTTTTGTACGATACGGATACAGTTGAGTTTAGTTTAAGAGCGTCTCAACTGCGTGTGGCATGGTTGGAGAGTAGAAAGGACTCAACACGTATGGAGCCCATACGAAACGATAGAGCAGCAGGTATAATATGTGTTGACACGCAGCTAGAACAAAGGGTTGTAAGAGGAAGTGCGAAATGCGCTGCATGCTACTGTATGGCATTCATTGGATACAAATAGACCTTCAAGAAACTTATCGAAATATGTTTACCTAGGATATGACGCCAACTGGACAATGGTCTCCCATCCCTGTAACGGCCTTTCGCTGCCGTGCACAGCAGAAACCCCAATAATTGTCTCTCGCAGTGTCCCCCTCACCCTGTGTGCTCCAGAACCCATCTAGTGTCTACCTGGGGTCTGGGGGGGAGAGTTAGGGGACAGGGGACGTCTCACTTGCGGCCGCCTTCAGTTTGGTGATGAGCAGCTCCAGGGTGGCGCCGCGGCCGCCCGACTCTCCCAGCATGTGTTACCTCATCAATGACCACCAGGCCGATCTCGCCGATCCGCTCCGCCTCCAGCAGGCTGTTGACCAGCCCGCTGGCCTTCTCTATTGTGCACACGTACAGCACACGGCTGCCGAGAGGGACAGATAGAGAAGGCACAGGCTTGGCTTCAGTGATCAGACGGGATAGACAACACAGGCAGTGTGAGCTGTGTGGCGGCCGAAGGAGCAGCTGGGAGCATACAAACCATCCCGGCCATAGGCTGTGTGGCAACATAGGCATACAATGACATGAAATCAGCTGCACGTACATGTTTGTTCCTCGATTCTATTTCTTTTTCTGTCCATCTTGTCTATCATGCTGGATACTCACCGCCTCTTGCGTTTGGTGGGTGGGAAGATACCGCGAGCTCCGGCGTACTCTTCTATCAGGAAGCCCAGAGCGATGCCGAAGGGAGCCAGGGTGCGCACCTGTCCGCCAAGGGCACAGTTACAGGTATGACACAGAGCCGGAGTGCGCCTAATCACAGTATTATTTATTTCAGTCACCGTATTCCAGTCAGAATTGCAGTTCAAGCAGTAAATTCAACCACTCCCCATATATGACAGACCGCAGATGCCACCGTGCCAGTGCCGTTCTCAGCCAGCCAGAGCGATGCTGCCAACCGACCAGCCAAGAGAGCCTGTACACGGGCCAGCCGTAGCCGTCACCTGCCTTTTCCTGAACGATGGCGACGTAGGGCAGGACGAGCACGGCGTCCCGGTGCCGGCAGAGCACCTCCTTCATGATGAGCAGCTCGGCCACCAGCGTCTTCCCGCCGCTGGTCGGCAGGCTGTAGACGAGGTTGGTGCGTCGCTGCACGGCGGGCAGCCGCAGGCACTCCTCCTGCCAGGCGTACAGGGATGTAATACCGCGCTGTTTTGCCAGCAGGGTCTGCACCAGCGACGGCAGGCCGTGGAACGGTCCGACGGCGGAGCAGGGCGGCAGCTCGACCTCTGCGGCCTTCATCATCGCCGCCCGCCGCCGCTGACTCTCTGGCTCACACGAGGAGGGCGCGGCGCTCAGCTGTGAGACGCCAGGACGTGCGGCGCCGCTCAGCAGGCTGACCCCGCGCCAGGACGAGTCAGGCAGGGAGGCGGCCGCAGAGGAGTCCAGCTGGGTGGCGACGCCAGGGGGCGCGGCCAGGCGGCGCCGCAGCCGCTCCACGGCAGGCAGAGGGCGCTGGCGCGGCACCGGCGGCGGCGTGAACAGCTGACTCGGCTCCTGGGAGAAGTCACCGGGCGGCGTACTGGCCAGCGCCCCGTCCCCACCGCTGCTGGCCGGGCTGGGCGTCAGCCGGACACGACACGTACGTCGCCGGGGCGCCGATGACGCCTTGCGGCACAGGACAGGAGAGCAGGGCGGGGCGGCCGCTGCGTCGGGTGCAGGGAGGGCTACTGACGGCGGACTGTCGGCGACTGACGGTAGCTCCGGCTCCTGTCGTCGCGTCCTGGGCTCCGGAGTGGACGCGGCCGCCACCGGGGAAAAGTTGAACAGGTCTGTCAGCGAGCTGTCCAGGTTCAGTAGGGCTTCAGCTCCCGGACTGGCCGGGCGTGCATAGCGCAGCCGCTTCCGTACCCCTTCCTCCGGGGATGACATTGTAACTGGAGTATGCTGTGGAAAGAAGTCAACATGCATTGAGCATCTTTGTATTAAAGAGATGAAGACATGAAGATTGGATACCTGTCAGGCTGTCGGTCAGTCACAAAGAATGGTAGGGAGGATGGCAAGACAGAATAACTGGTAAAATGTCCCTTACTAGATCAAATACTGTCTATTGTAACCAAACCAAAGATAACCTTTGCAATGTGGGTATTACTGGAGCAGGTATCACACTTCCATACACCACATTGTAGATGGTGTAAGTAGCCAGAACGAAAGTCAGGCAGTACAGCTGGCTTGATGAAGCTAATAGGGAGAGTATTTTTCATTATTGATACAGTCCTGCAGGTTGTGTGCACTGCAGGCATGCAAAGTATGACTCAAGAGGGTCTGTAGGTTAGGTTAGGTTTGCTTAAGTTGAACTTGTAACCCCAGACAAGTTGTCACATTTAGAGCCAATCGATATGATCAAATGAAAATACTCTTCCCAATGATGTCTCAAGCCAAGATAGAGCTGGCAACAACCTATGTGAGGCCTGTTACACTAGGTATCCATGTGTTGTATGGAAGTGTGACGCCTGGTTCAGACTTTGGTAATATCAAAATGTGTCTGGCTGTCAGGTTTAAGTTTGGAATCAGCAAATTAATAAATGCATAACACTCAGGGTATATTGATCATAACACTCACCTGTTTGACTCACCCCGCGCGCCGTCACCCGTTAGGTTTCCTTGTACTATTGCTATTGGTTCCAAAATAAGCGTCCCCCTGGGTTTGCCGGAACAGCAGTTTAAAGAGAATATACCGCCTCGGGAAAAATATGTGGAATGTGGATTGAAGGAGGTGAGTGCCCAGATGAGTGACACTCATCTCTATCATTTCTCATACTTTTCCCAAGGCGTTATATTCCCTTTGCTGTTCCGGCCAACCCAGCGAACGCTTATTTTGGAACCAATAGTACCCTCTCACTGCATGAGGAGGGTTTGTTTGTTGATTGGGGTTTTAGGGCGCAACAACTGCTTGGTTATTTTGCGCCCATAACCAGTGCATGAGGAGGGGAAGGAAACGGTATTGGTAGGGCAAGATAATATTCACGTACCTAGCTGCTGGTTTCAAGCATTTTTATTGAAGCAAAGCAATCATTGTTATGCACCTTTTGGTTGCAACTTGGAAGTCCCTCCAACAGGCAACGACACGAACAAACAAACAAACACGAACTATCAATATACCCTGGGAACAAACAACACATTCGTTCGCTTCGCGCTTTTCTTCAAATTTACCGGGCGGTGGGTGGAAGAGCAAGGCTCTAGGTGGAGAGGCATGTGGGGTGGAAATGGCCCCCAGTCAAGATTATGATGGTAGCTTCGAGCTTTGTAGCATGACGTCACCAAAGGCTCGGAAGGTTTTCTTTTATCGCTTGATGACGGACGAGTTCAAATATGTGCTGTCTTAGATACAAAACAAAAATTCAATCCAAATATATATTCTTTTTCTATGTATCTTAAACACTAAACAAACACATCATATGTCTTGCATGTGGGTGTCTTATATGTGGGCAAGAGGTATAATTTTTTTAATCTCTTCAAGATCTCTTGTAAAAGAAAATACGCGATCAGCTGACTCGATTTGTTGATGTCACTTGAGGTCTTACCATTCTGTTCAAGCAATTCGCTTGCATCTTTGTTTAACTAATCAAAGTGAAGGTAACAAAATATCTACGTGATAATTGGTATTTTATCTGCGTGACATGCGGCGAGCACTCAGTGGTAGACACGAAATGTCAGTTTGCGTGACAGCCCAAGGCCTTGGAGGATTTGTGTGTTGTTGACTGGGTGCCGTGTGTGGATATGGATCTCGTTGCTTGTATTATTTCGATTGTGATGGTTTTAATTTGTATGCTAGTTAGGGATGGAGATTGTTTGGGGTCAGCAATGTTTTCATGGGATAATCATTTTTTAGATATTGGTGCTTCTCTTCTCAAACTAACTAGAAGCCTTACTGCGTTAGAGCAGATCGATATAAAAAGCATAGTGTGCATATTTGCATTATTCCAAGCTTGTTGGGAAGGATAAGCTTGTAATTAAAGTTTTTTATTATTTATCTGTCAAGCTCATGTAAACCTTGCTCTTGTTTGCTATTTTTCACTGATTTTGCTGAATGTGAAAAACATAGTTTTAGCCTTGGATAATCTTTGACGTAAGGCAAAGGCATGTCCATTTTGCCATGCTATGCACAATATGACAGAATATGGTAATTATCAGAAAAAGCACATGCATTGTGCACCACCATTATATTTATATATATTATTTAGACATAGATGTTACACCTTGCTTAGTGTGTGGCAGGAGATAATTGTGGACTGTGGTAGTTGCGTTAATCTTTTACTAATGGTACCTGTCGCTTGTTGATGTCCTGTGTATTTTATTCAAAGATAACCATTGCCTAATGAGCAGTCCGTATAGGAGGATCAGATCGGTTCTAACTGCCATAACCCCATACACATCTGAATCTCTTATCTCTGACTACTTGTAATGCTATCAGAATGTAAACCGCCCTGTCTGCGCCCGTGGTTGAGTCGTTGCTGGTATAATAATGGCAGTGTATGTTGATAATAGCCCTTTTCATGTAATAAATACCTATTGTATTGTATACAAATATATGGAGTTCAAAAAAGTTAGCAATAATCACACACTAAAGCACTTTGTGTCAGTACCTAGGTATTAATTACATTCTGATAACATGCTAAGTCTGAAGGTTAGGGTATGTCAGACTATCTTTACCTTTTACCCTACTTGTTCTTCAGGAGGATTTGTTGCTTGACTGATGGTAGTGTTCTGTAAGAGCTGTGTATGGTCACATGGTGTGATCAGAACATCATGACCAATCAGTACCAGTGAGCTAGCAGGAAGAGGCCTTGGGTAGAAGGTATAGCGTTGCACTGTATGGTGCTTGGTTTTCTTGTGTCAACCTGAACAAAGGTGACAGTAGCCAGTAAGTGTCCACATTTTTTTTTTTTATAGAATGAATGAGGTGAGAGCAGAGTTGTTAAGTGATCAGAAAATGAACCAAGTTGATAGGTTTCAGAACTCAGAAGTGCAAGCAGAAGGATGAGAACAAATAGCTTTTTAGGTGATTAGTCAGATAGAAATTACTCCCAGGTGCCCAAATGAGACCAAAGTTTGTTACATTATTTATATTGACTCAGGGAAACTTTTTAATTTAAGAATATCATACAAAAATCCTTGATGATTCTGCTTACAGGTACAATAGCTGGTCATCATAGTTGCTAGACCAGTGAAATACAGCAAAGAGCTTGGGCTAACCCAAGAAATAAAGAAGTTTATATTATTTGCATTACCTGTACACAGTTATCAAACTATACAAGGAGGTCAAACCAACAACAAATGCAGGAAGCTGATCTAACAACAAACTCAGGAAGGTATCTAACTAACTATTTATCATACCTATTATTAATAATGCTGGTCCAGAATATTTGTTGCATATCTGGATTCTGGTGAGATAAGCTGTTTGTGCATACCAACTAAGTGTATGATTTGCTGTCTTTTCTGAACATCTATGGATATCAATCTATTGACATCCAAGAAGGCAAAGCTAAAAAAATGTCACTCCTTTTCCAGCCATTCGTCCCCATGTGTGTGCAGATCGTCTTGAAGATATGTGCATATTGCTTACCCAGCACATGTCATTGTCTTCATTTCAGCCAGACACCTTTCCTAGGTCTGCTGGCCATCGGAATGCACTGTCAACAGACTCTGGACTTACTCGGACATATCATTGTTTCAGCGTAACACACTTCTGAGGATAGCTGGTCCGTCAGAATGCGCTGCCACCAGATCCTGACTGGTGCCTGCAATGCCAGCACCGACTGCTTCGCCGTGGCACCGTGTCGGTGTAACGTTCACCGGTCAGTTGCTTATGACGTGTACCGTTCACGTTCAGTGCTTATGCATTCGCCATTGTGCTTTTAGGGTGTAACCCTCACGACGCGAGGCTTCTTCTGTGTCTCTGGTGAGCGAGGGCGTCTTCTGACCGGGTTGAGTGTCAGTCAAAAGTCAGCTCATGTGATGTGGAGTAAAGAGTGAATTATTGGACAGTTAATTATGAATTATCGGTTCAATGGTTCGTCGCGTGACTAGTGTTTTGCCGTAAAGTTAACAGTTATGTTTTGACGTTAAATTAACAATCCAGCTCTAATTGCGACGTACAGTTAGCACTTCAGTTTCCGGTGAACGTGAAGTTAAGAAACTTGGCCGACAACCCGGACATCTGATAGTGGTGATACCCAAATGTAGCATTATTTCCCTTGTATCCAAATGTAGCATTATTTTCCTCGTACACCCTTCGTTTTGTTTTGAGCGCGCGCCGTCTGCGCGTCCCATAGGTGTACGCCACCGGCTGTGACCTGGTCATCATGGACCAGAACTTCGAGCGGGTGCAGATCATCCCGGGCGTCAACTACGACCAGGTGCAGATCAGCTGTGTCGACTGCAGCGCCGACTGCGGCAGGATCGCCGCCGCCTACAGCAACCGGGTGTGCATCTTCGCGCCGGTGCCGTACCGCGCCAGCCCCGGCGGCAACGGGCCCACCACCAACGTGAGTACCTGGGGCGGGTGGAGGACCGTTGACAATGACAGTAATGTCGTATGCTGTCTCCCTGTCAACCCTCCGTCTCCCTGCTGCCGATAACGGAGAGTTGCAGTGTGATGTTCCTCTGACAACTGCTGGCATCTGCTGACAGCTACAGTGTGTTGTCTCTCTGACACCTGACAGCTGCTGTGTGTTGTTCCTCTGACATCTAACAGCTGTTGTGTGTTGTTCTCTGACAGATGTTGCAGGCCCGCTGGGAGCTTCAGGACACGATCCGCGCCAACTGCGCCATCCACAACCTGTCCTGGAACCTGGAGGGCACGCACCTGCTGACCGGCGGCGACTTCCTGCAGATGTGGGTCAAAAAGGCCCGGCAGGAGGAACCAGGTGAGGCGCTCAGGTTGGGCTGTCCGGCTGCTGCCACAGGATGAGAACGGTGGGCGGCTATAAGACCATCTGTGGGTCGAATGGCGACTGGGCCTCTCGTATGCAGACTTGTGATTGGATTCAAGATTTAATGAATGATTCAAATCAATGATTCACCGGCAAAATGAAATGATTCAATCAGATTCAATCACTCAACATAACCACTGAATGATATCGATCACAGTGATTCACAGCTTTACGTGAAATCAATCATGAATGATTCATTCAATGAAATGATTCATGAATGATTCAATCAAAATTCTTAACAATGCATAAATGCAAATAACAGTGCATAATTCGGAATGAGGGTGTTTACAACCTGAAATGAAGTACTGAAAGTGATCTTGACAATGTGTTCACTCAGTTTGATTCCCTAGTTATTAGACTGGGCTATCGTTGGAATAGTTTCTGCTGTCCCCAGCCAAAAAAGAATAGTCATTGTCTATAATGATTCAATCACCATAATTTTCTTTGAAGTAATGATTAAAGTCAATGATTTCAATTGAATCATTCATGAGAGGTGAATCGATTCATGAATGATTCACTGTAAATCAGAGAAATGATGCAATCAAAAAGGAATGATTCAATCGTAATCAATCACGAAGTCTGCTCGTATGGCGAGCGTGCTTTATGGCCTGTTGCGGTTGCAAATCTGTCTGATGGTGTTTGAACAAAGTAGGTACGGTAATGTGTAATGTGGTATCTATTTGCCCGCCTGCTACCAGTATCATACTGTAGTGGTTGGTTGAAGGGTACATAATTATGCTAGTTGGTTTGCAACTTTATACATTTGTATTTGTGAAACTGGAAGACTTATGGCTTCCTATAGCTCTTTCTCGACTAACCCGCGCACTGCAGGGGTTGCGCCGAACACGAACTGCAGGGGGGGGGGGTGATTTCCGCCCCCGTGAGATCTCCAAAACTAGGCAACGTAAGCGACAAGCGGAAAAGGCATTAGAATTATGCTCTAGGCCAAGCTCTATCGAAAGTATTTTCAGTCTTTTCTTGGATCAGGTCACAAATTTAGGTCACCAGTGGTCACCAAAGGTCAAGATTTTCCGGTTTTAGGACTCCTTTTGGACTCTTTTCCAGAAACCCACGATTCCTCGGAAACTATGAATAGCTAGGAGCAAACGATTAGAGAGGCAATCGATAGCTATAGAATTTATGCAATCGCAATGTATGTCATTCAAAATTGATCTCAGATCAATAGTTTTAGGCTGTAGAGGTATGAAAAGGTCAAAAATACTGTTTTTTAGCAAAACAGTTTTTCGTGAATAGATGTCACCTAAAGAAAGGATTAGGGTCATCGTGTTTTTTTCTTCATTGATGCGCTTTGAAAACATATACGGTGACCTGTAAGGTCAGACTTTCAAAATTTGACCTCAAGGTCAAGGTCCATTTGGTGACCAGTAGGTCTTGTGCAATATGGGCAACGCGGCCAGGACGAGACGAACACATGGTGGTCAACTAAATCCGTCCTCTATCTCTTTCTAATCAAAGAGTTACTTAGCAATCTATCATTGCTGATAGACGTCAGATGACCTCAGAATGACTTGTAGATCACTGAAGCAACAATTGCACCTGATCATTTTAGAATGAGCTAAATAGCATGATCTGAAAGAATTAGCCTGATCATATGCATTTTTCTGAAAGGGAAGCATTTGTTTATTTTTCCCCATTCACTTATAATGGGGAGGTCCAGGAAAATTTGGGGCCTGACCTTTGGTTCAGCTCGATACGAAAAAATCTGAGATAAACGAAATTGTATGTACTGATATTCTTATGAATCTCTGCAAGTTTCAAAAACTTCGAAAAAAGACTGTGGGCTTTGGCACGAACTGCAAACATTTTTGAAGGTGAGGTCACTTGACATGGACTTGTGACTGACCTGAGATGATCTCAAAAGTCAAAAACTTTTCAAAAGTGTGGGTAATTGATGCCCAAACAGTGTACGAAATTTGGCGGCGCTGCGCGCCGCCGTTTTTCCGCTACTTCTGAAAAACCTGAGGGGGCGGAAATCAACCCCCCTGCAGTGCGCGGGTTAAGTGTACTGAATACCTTCAGTTTATTCAACTTAATTCACCATTTAAGTCGTTTCACTATCAAGTATCTGTATCTGATTGCTTTGTCCTATCCCTGTCCCCCTACTGCACCTGACATTGCTGCCGTCTCTGGCCTGCAGGGGAGACGCGGCGTGTCAAGTTCGCCGTCGGTGAGGACGCCGAGGACACGTCGGACCACGTCTGGGAGTGCTTCTGGAAGGTGCGCACCGCCGAGCCGGTCCACTACATGGCCTTCTCCCGGGACGGCACCCTGTTCGCGACGGCTGGTCTCGGAGACCAGATCGTCAAGGTCTGGTACGAGAAGAAACAAGGTGAGAGGTGATGGCCGGTAGACCCGCGCCGACCGGCCGGCGAAGACTTTACATTTGTAGTTTCTGCTGTCCCCCCCCAAAAAAAAAATCATTCATTGTGCTATGAATGATTCAATCACCATATTTTCTTTGAATGCATGATTCAATCAATGATTCATTGAATCATTCATGAAGAGGTGAATCGATTCATGTGGAATGATGTTTCGGGGGATTTTCGAGACTTAAGCTGCTGAGGAAGCGAGACTTAAGCTGTAGACGCGTGACTTTAGCTGTGGACTCGCAGGATTCGGGGGTGAATTAGTATAAGTGTAGGTATAAGTATAAGAGTAAACTTAAGTTTAATTCAATGCTAGTGGGTGGATGTCACGGGGGGTTTTAACCTCAATGGATACAGTAATTAACGACTCGTAAATAACGAGTAAGATGCGGTTAGTTTGCTTGTTGAATATTGTTGGAGATTAAGGGTAACAGGGAAAGTCTATGATTATGAGCGAAGTTTGGTCTATTGAGTCGATTCTGATGTACCTATCTGACCAGCTGTCCACTACCTGTCGGTGGTGTTTCAACTCACCTGTCTCACCGCTCGTTTGAGCCTGGCTTCCTGTGTCTGGCTAGGGCTGACCTCAACCACTGCCTGTTAGGATGGTTTATCTGACCGTGTTCCATGAATGCCTGTTGGTGGTGTTTCAGCACACCTATCCCACTCGCTCGTTTGAGTCGGCTCCTGTTTGCCCATCTGACCTGTCGCCGGTGTTTCAGCGCACCTGTCCCACCGCTCGTTTGAGTGGGTTCCTGTCTGCCCATCTGACCTGTCGGTGGTGTTTCAGCGCACCTGTCTCACCGCTCGTTTGAGTCGGCTCCTGTGTGCTTGTCTGACCTGTCGCTGGTGTTTCAGCACACCTGTCTCACCGCTCGTTTGAGTCGGCTCCTGTGTGCTTGTCTGACCTGTCGCTGGTGTTTCAGCACACCTGTCCCACCGCTCGTTTGAGTCGGCTCCTGTGTGCCTGTCTGACCTGTCGCCGGTGTTTCAGCGCACCTGTCCCACCGCTCGTCGTCCAGCTGGGCCGACTGGGAGGCGGTGACGTACGACTTCATCTACCTGGCGCACCCGCTGCCGGTCACCGGACTGCAGTGGCGACACACCAGCCGCTTCATGCACCGGTGAGGGGACGGCCGGCTGCCGGGAGAACCGCACTGAACGGGGCTCTGGTGAGGGACGGAGGGACGGGGCCTGGTGAGGGACGGGACGGGACTGGTGAGGGACGGAGGGACGGGACCTGGTGAGGGACGGAGGGACGGGACGGGCCTGGTGAGAGACGGGTCTGGTGAGTGACGGAGGGACGGGACTCTGGTGAGTGACGAGGGACGGGACGGGCCTGGTGAGGGACGGACGGGGCCTGGTGAGAAGACGGGTCTGGTGATGACGGAGGAGGGGCCTGGGTGAGGGACGGGGGACGGGACGGGCTCTGGTGAGGGACCGGGACGGGGCCTGGTGAGGAACGGAGGGACGGACGGGGCCTGGTGAGGGACGGGGCCTGGTGAGGGACTGAGGGACGGGGAAGAAAAAAGAAAAACGGGGCCTGGTGAGGGACGGAGGGACGGGGTCTTTGTGAGGGACGGAGGGACGGGGCCTGGTGAGGGACGGAGGGACGGGCCTGGTGAGGGACCTGAGGGACGGGACGGGCCTGGTGAGGGACGGGACGGGGCCTGGTGAAGGGACGAGGGACGGCCTAGTGAGGGACTGACGGGACGGGACGGGCCTGGTAGGGACTGAGGGAGCGGGGCTGGCGAGGACGAGGGGACGGGCCTGGTGAGGAACGGAGGGACGGGGCCTGGTGAGGGACGGGACTGCGGCTCTGGTGAGGGACGAAGAGGCGGGGTCTGGTGAGGGACAGAGGGAGGGGCCTGGTGAGGAACGGAGGGACGGGGCCTGGTGAGGGACGAGGACGGGGCCTGGTGAGGACGAGGGACGGGCCTGGTGAGGGACGAAAAGGGAACGGGACTCTGGTAAAGGGACGGGAACCTGGTAAGGGACGGGGCCCTGGTGAGGGACGGGGGCTCTGGTGAGTGAGCGGAGACGGGGCTCTGGTGAGGGGACGGGACGGGGCCTGGTGAGGGACGGGACGGGGCCTGGTGAGGGACGGAGGGACTGGACGGGGTCTGGTGAGGGACGGAGGGACGGGACGGGGTCTGGTGAGGAACGGGGCCTGGTGAGGGACGGGACCTGGTAAGGAGGGGCCTGGTGAGGGACGGATGGACGGGAACAGGGCCTGGTGAGGGATGAGCAGAGTGAAGGGAAGGAGACACGTTGAGTGCTTTGAGCTGGGTGCCACCACAGGGTATATCGGTCTCGTGGCGCAATGGATAACGCGTCTGACTACGGATCAGAAGATTCCAGGTTCGAATCCTGGCGAGATCGGAGATTTTTGGGCGCTGGAGTGGATGTTCAGCGCTGTCGGTGGTGGGCATTTTATGTCAGCATTTCGTAGCCAAGGTATAGCCAGAATACGATCTTCCATTTTCCAACAGTTTTTCCCGATACTGTATGCATTGATGTGTTTATTGGCTCCTTACGTATAGTTTCATTCCATGTTGAGGTTTCATGTTTTTGTATTTGCATCTTCGTTGGTCTGAGCGTATCTGATGACTTACGGCCATGACAAACGACAGTGTCCCCCTAAGCTGACCACTGCCCCCTCCTACACACACACAAACACACACTGAATCCATGTAAACCTGACCCGACCTGACCTGCGCCCTGTCTCCGCTCTGCTCAGCGGCGCCGTGGCCAACATGCTGGTGACCTCGTGCCGGGACAACATCTGCCGGGTCTGGGTGGAGACGACCTGCGTCCCCGACGACGGCATGGTCGACATGGGATGGCTCTCTGCCACCTCCCTCGACAACATGTACCTGCCCAGGAAGCACAAACAGCACAAGGTGCTGCAGAAGTTCAAACACATGCGGTGAGTGACCGGTGGGGGGGGGGGTGACAGTGTCGACTGTGTGGGGTGATTTGGTGTGACCGTGTGAGGGTGTGACGGGGTGACGGAGGAACGAGCTGACGGGTTATGCTGGGGTCGTCAGAACTCAGAGCATGTGACAGTTGTGGTAAAGTGTGGTGGGATTATTGCGTGACTGTTTAGTAGTCGAGTGACATTGTCATTGTGATGACATTGTCAGGAGCGACTGAACCGTTAGCCACGACACTGCTATGGCATAGGTACTAGATGGGTCCTGGTCAGTACGGAGCGCCCCCAGTCAGGTCAGAGGGGCCCCTGGGTAAGTCGGAAGGCCCTCTGGGCATGTCGGCAAGGCGACAAAACAGCCAGTGCTTTCGTATATATTTTGTGTTGACTTGTGACCTTGACCTTAGCCTGTGCTTACAATTTCCATTTTGATCATGTGGAAGATGCATAATCTTTACGCCATGGCTAAATCCACATCTTTGGGAGAGTGATCAGTATATGAGCCATATTTGGTCTGTCAGCAGTTTCCTGCTAGCATAGGCTGCCTTATACATCAAGCGTCAATTTGACAGATGAAGCCTTTGTAATTATCATCACAGTGTTCATCGGACCAAAAGCCCATGTCGCCCTGGCTGTTAATGCTTCCGCACACTTCTCCGCTTAATCTGCTCGGTTCACCCTCATGCCATATGGTGAAGTTTAGAGGTAATCCATCGGCCCAGGTCCAAGCATCGTTGGTGTCTGCGCGATGCAGTCCCAGGTAGGCCGCTTGTCCCTTCATGAGGTCTTCAGCGATGAAGGCATCCAGGTTCCAGGTCGTGGATGGACACTGGTTCCGAGCCCGGGGAACATCCCGGCACAGACTCCGGCCCAGACCTGCCGTTCAGACTTGTAGTCCCGACTTCCAGTATCCGCACTTGTCTCGGTACTGCTGCCAGACTCACTGACGGGCAGTCGGCGGCGGCGGCGGCAGACGACAGCGGCTGCAGCACCGTCAGACGCAGCTGAAAAGCTGGACAGCATGGCGATCCGAAGTCTCGTCAGCTGGCTGCGGCAGCTCCTCATAAGTGCAGACGTGCTGTGTAAGCGGTGAGCTGCCCAGCTCGGCAGCAGGTCCTCTGCCTGATGGTTACCGCGCCTGTGTCGCGTGGTATATATACTGTCGCCGTATCAGTAACACTGCGCCGGCGCCGGATGTTGTCGTGGAGGCGGCCGCTTGCTGGTTATCAGGTGACAGGTGACTAATGTACCGTGGGTCACAGCCGGCTGTCAGCGGTGCAGTACAGTGTGGCAACGCAAAAATTCGGGAGGCTTCCTAGAATAAAGACATAATAATGCACAGCCATTTAAGGGGTTTGGGGGGGGGGAACCCCCGAAAATGTAACAAATATCTCCGATACAGCGGGAACCGTGGTTTTTCCCGTTTGTCATTTGCAAGAGCTTTCCAAAAAATGTGCGGCAATCGATATTTTTGAAATATTCTTTCTTTGCCGAAAATGGATTGGAAGTGTCGACGGTTTTTAGCCAAATTAGCAATTCTTTCGTCATTTGGCTGGCTTATTACCGGCTGCTATATTTTCAAGTGCAATGCGCTTGAAATTTGTAACTTTCTGCGTAGAAAGGCATCGATAACCAACAATTGGGAAGTGTGTTTGAAATCCATCTTCCAACGTATATTATAGACTAAGATCGTGACATATATCATAGGACTAATACACCATCATAGAGTGAGTATACCACCAATCCAATATCCCACACCGAAGGCCTGGGTGAGGAAGCTTCAACGGTAATGTACGCACTTGCCAGTGCGCTGATGCGGTTTTTTGTTGCCAGGTGGCCTAAGAATCCGGAGGTGAGAGTCTCTTGTTGGAAAAATGAGGAGCTGTATGTATGTGAGCTCAACCCCCTGCAAAGCAGGAAACTGCATCATCTTCTGTCCTTGGTCACAGTCAGGGACTCCCGGGTGTTCGGTTATGAGCTTGACTACTCGCTCTGCTATGTCGTGGTGACCTTCACAGTCGTCACAAACGCGGCAGCTTCATGGCAGTTTATGTCCTCCGTCCTGTAACTACTTCTTGGGACTGTTCTGCAGCCAGTTAGACTCGATATTCATGATCTTGAAGAGGACCCAGCTGTTGGGACCCATCAAGCCCACCAGCTCAGTGTGCTCCTCCACGCCGGGAAGTACGGAATTCCGGGCTGAGACTTCTCTGGGACCGGGCAGCTGAGGAGTCGAGCTGCCAGCCGGCTTTTCTGGTCTGCGTTCAGGCTTGCCACTGAACAGCGAGAATGCCAACAATGCGCGTCAGATACCAGCAAGTGTCACCGGATGACCTTCAGCGCGGACTCAGCACATCTGGTTCCAAAAGATGTACTTCAACACTGCTTGATGAGTGGGTTTTCACTGCAGTCTCGCTTCAATCAATACCTTCAAGAAGTGCGAACGTTTGAAAGTATCTGTACTCTGTACAGTTTCTATTAAATCTCTTGGCCGTGGATAAGATTACAGTGTAACAGTCTCGCTGTATCATTATACAGAGGCCTGTACAGTGTACACACAGTCTTCTCTGAAGTATTTATCCAGGCCAAAGGGATCCAATAGAAGCTGTACAGTGCGCAGATGCTTTCAAGATACAGTACGGCAGGCAATTGAACTGCAAGAACTTGCACAAGGTGGCGATGGTACTCACAAGGTCTGCTTCATAGCCAACAGGATCTACAGCCACAAGATGTTCGCCTTCGACAACGTGTTGAGCTATGACAGGAAGCCTGCTGTACGTTCCGCACTCTTGAAGGCGAGGCTGGAGCTGATGCTGCAGTGAACGAAACTGCACTTCATCAAGCAAGCTGTTGCAGTGCATGGCTGTGAACGTGATGTGGCCGAGTCCCACACTTGAAGGTCGTACGGACGGCGTCTGTTGGTAATTTGAACGCAGGAGGTGGTGGCATTCTTGCTGTCAGTGGCAAGATAAACGCTAACGCGAAAAGGCCGGCTGCATCTCGACTCCTCAAGCTGCCCGGTCCTAGAGAAGTCTCAGCCCGAATTCCGACTTCCCGGCGTGGAGGAGCACACTGAGCTGATGAGCTTGTTCAGGCCCAACAGCTGGGTCCTTTTCAAAATCATGAAAATCGAGTCTAACTGGCTGCAGAACAGTCCTGATAAGTGGTTAAATGACCTAAACTGCCATGAAGCTGCCGAGTTTGTGACGGCTGTGAAGGTCACCAACGACATTGGAGAGCGAGTAAGTCAAGCTAATCACCGATACCCGGAGTCCTGACCGTGACCAGGACGAGAAGATGAAACAGGTCCTGAGCAGCGGGGTTTGAGCTGCTTATACATAAAGAGCTGCTTACTCCTCAACTTCAACAAGAGGGCCCCTCACCTCCGATCTAGGTCCACCTGACAAAACACGAGTGCACCTGGCAGTGTACAGTAGCGTGAAGCTCCCTCTCCCAGGGCTATCGGTGTGAGATATTGGATTGTGGATACTTACTCGCGGGTATACTTATCTATGGCAAGTATATTAGTCGTATGCTATATGTCCACGATCTTAATCTATTCGTTGGGATGGATGTCAATAACACTTCCAGTGTGTTATCGATGGTTTTCTACGCATAAAGTAACAAATATATCGCATTGCACTGGAAATTGCAACCGGTAAATAAACAGCAAAAATGACAAAAAATTCTAATTTTGCTAAAATCGGTCGAACTTCAATCCATTTTCGGCAAAGGAAAGAATATTCAAAATATCGATTGCCGCACCAATTTGGAAAGCGCTTGCAAGGAGCAATGGGAAACACACGGTTCCCGTTGTATCGGAAATATTTGTTGTATTTCAGTCCACCCTAACACAGTATATCCGTCGCAAAGTAGCGCGTGGCAGCGGTGCTGATTTTTCACAACAATGGTGGGGCGAAGAGGGACGGATCCAAGATGCCTATATCAGCGCTATGGCTTCACTATAACGACTGAAATCGTCTACAAATAACTCGCTGATAGTAACAGCAAATATAAGGAATGTCTACAGTACTAAGCCGTTTGTTGTACTTCTAGTTCGTAATGCAAAACTAAATAGTCAGATAAGTTTTGGCCTTACGTCGAACGGTGCTTTACACCAATGTTTTTGGCCGAGCTTAGGATGCTGTCTCTCAACCTGTCGCATTCTCAGGTATTGCAAAGGCCCTCTCGGCTCTCAGATCACTCCCTCTCTCAGGCCTCGTTAGGATCCTCTCAGGCTATAATGCCTTTTCAGACTTGACAAGGAGCCTCTTCAGACAGGACGATGGCCCTCTCAGATCGATCGATGAACTTCTCAAAGAAACGGATATTCCTCTACTACCGACTTAACCCGCGCACTGCAGGGGGGGTGATTTCCGCCCCCCCCTCAGGTTTTTCAGGAGTAGCGGAAAACGGCGGCGCGCAGCGCTGCCAAATTTTGTACACCTGTTTGGACATCAATTACCCACACTTTGAAAAAGTTTTGACTTAAGGTCATCTGCTCAGTTCAGGCCATCCGCTTGAGGCGCGCACAGAGGTTTACGGGTACGGTCCAGAGACGGGTGCGAAGTGACGCTCACCTTCAAAATGTTTGCCGCTTCGTAGCCAAGCCACTAGTCCTTTTTTTTGAAAAGTTTTGGGAACTCGTGCAGGATTTCGATAGGAATATGCAGGTACTTACAACATTGTAATATCTGGATCTTTCGTATCGGTGTACCAAAGTCAGGTCCAATTTCCTGGACGTCATTATCAAGTGATGGGAAAATAAAACAAATGCTTTCCTTTCAGAAAATATGCATTGGTCAAAGGCGAATTCTTTCAGAAATCAATGCTATTTAGCTCATTCTAATGGATCAAGGTGCATATTGTTGGGTTAGTGGGAATTCATACACAGGTCATCTGCAGGTCATCTGAGGTCATCAGCAATGAAATTTGCTAATAACTTCTTGATAGAAAAGAAGATAGAGAACGATTAGTTGACACCAAATGTGTTCGTCTGTCTGGCGGCGTTGCCCACATATGTAACATGTACCTACCTGGGTCCCAAATGAACCTGTGACCTGGGTCAAATTTTGAAGTTGACCTTACCAGGTCACCGTAATATATGTTCAAAGCGCATCAATGAGACAAACACGATGGCGTAAAACTATTTTCCTGCGCTGTCTGTCTTAGGTGATCATGCCTCATTTCACGAAAAACATGTTTTGGAAGGAAACAGTGATTTTGCTTGATGCTCTCGGAGCCTAAACCATTTGATACCTGAAAGCTCAGGTTTTAGGACCCGGTGCGATTGCAAATTGCAATCTAATGCTATCGACTTGCTTGTCGGATAGTTTGTCTCACTCCTCAGCTATCATAGTTTCCGAGTATGATACGGGGGTTTCTGGAAAGGAAGTCCTAAAGAGTCCTAAAACCGGGAAAGCTTTGAACCTGTAGACTGGAGGGTGATCACATCGGGACCCGAATTGTACTGATTCCAAAGAAATATAGGAAATACTTTCGATAGAGCTTGCTGAGAGAGGCTGATCTGAACATTGCTCTTTTCCGCTTGTCGCTACGTTGCGTAGTTTTGGAGATCTTACGGGGGGGCGGAAATCAACCCCCCCCTTGCAGTTCGTGTTCGGCGCGAACCCCCTGCAGTGCGCGGGTTAAAGCTCTCTCCTGCCGGAAAAGCTCCGTTTAAGACCGATTAAGGGTCCACCTCAGAGTAGAAACGGCCCTCTCAGGTGGGCATGTGGCATCCCAGGCCTGGCAAAGGTTCTTCAGAAGGACTGTTCAGAATTAAGAGATGCAAAAATGTGTAAAAAAATGAACGGGCACTGCCACCGCCACCGCTCATAAATGAGTTGGCACCGGCATTAAGCCCGGTGCCACTCATTATGACAGTGAACCCGCCAGGCCTGTTGCAGGCCACCAATCTGTATGTCTACTTCAGTATACGTCGAACAATATTTTAACCCCCGAACTTGTGCTGAGCCCGGCGTGCCTGAGCTTATACACAGCTTCAGGCCTGCTGGACCTGGACTTTGGTCCCGGCGCGGGCTTCCGTGATCCTGTAATTTACATCCCTTATTATGTTACCTTTATTTTCACCCTGGCACGACACTCTTCGTGCAGAAGGATAAACACAGTAATTATCTTCATATAATTGTGTCAGTAATAGCAATGTTATCCCAGCTCCTTCAAGACTAGCCACTGCCAGCATCGTTTACATCTGGTCCAGTTGTGACCTATCACTGAACGTGTGTCTGTGTGTGCGGCAGGCAATGTTTCCACCTGCGTCGTCCGCGGTCAGAGAATCAGCAGCCGGGCACTGGCGGCTGCTAAGACAGAGGCGTCATTGGGACTGCTGAAGAGGCGGGCCGGCACCCCGGAGCGGCGCGGCTTCCTGCAGAACCGCAGCAGCTTTGGATCTGGCAGGCCAGCATCAAGCTGCAGAGTCCGCGGGGATACAGTAGTGACTACGGGGGGTTTCGTTCAGCCTGATCAAGTGTCGAGGCTATGTTGACCGAGCAACAACGTTCCGATTCTTGCGCAGAGGCATTCGAACCTGGAATCTTCTGATCCGTAGTCAGACGCGTTATCCATTGCGCCACAAGACCGATGGGTTGAACCAGCTCACCTATCGATCAGAAAAGACGGAACAGCTCTGGTTAGGTGTTATGGAATGCGTCAGTCATACATTTCGCTGATGCAAAACCAGTAAGACTCATTGATCGGCGAAGGAAAGTCGCGCACGTGCAGTGTGACCCAGAGTTTGACTTACGCGAAACCACACCAAATTTCAGCTCAATCGGTCCAGCCGTTTCTCAGCTATAGCAGGATAACGTTTTTCTCACACCCTGTCGTGGCACGTGCCGCGCGTCATGCTGACCCCTTACATGAGACGAAACATGTAAATAACACAATTTATTGAATGGGGATTGGGGTATCAGATGGTGAAGACCGCTTGTCAATCGGATACGGGATTCCAAAGATATAAGCTCATCAAAGGCGTTTTGGTCGCGTTAGGTTCGGCCGCTTATATCAGATACAAAATCACGCATTCATTACCTCTCGAGTGCCTCGCGCTCGCTCGCAATCACGAGGGATCCTGGCTCTGATATGCTGTAACCACACGGTGGGTGCCATTTCCCACAGCCCTTGTAGCGTCTTGACCGGTTGGGATGCATGACCTGCTGAGACGATGACCGTGACCGTACACCTGTACTGATACCGGCAGATATCCCGCTGGTGCCGAGCATGGGGACCTCGGAGACGGGCTCCTCCATGAACTTCATGGTGCACTGGCTCAACAACAAGGAGATGACGTACACGGACGAGATGGAGCGGCTGGTGGCCGAGATGGACCGCCTGGAGCAGCAGCAGCACGAGGCCAACGAGCAGGGTCAGTTCAGTCACCACTGCTGCCGCCGAGCAGGGTCATTAGTCACCACTGCTGCAAGAGCAAGGGTCCAGTTTCAGATCACCACTAGCTGCCAACGAGCAGGGTCGTTCAGTCCACCGCTGCCACCGAGCAAGGGTCCAGTTCAGTCACATAGGGTCACTGCCTGCCAACCGAGCAGGGTCAGGTCAGGTCACCACTTACGCTGCCAACCGAGCAGGGTCAGTTCAGTCACCACTAGCTGCTGCTGAGCAGGGTCAAGTTCAGTCACCCACTGCTGCCATCCGAGGGGTCAGTTCAGTCACCACTGCTGCCACCGTTTAGCAGGGTCAGTTCAGTCACCACGTGCCCTAGCACCGAGCAGGGTCAGTTCAGTCAACTGCGGTGTCCATGCGCGCATCTCCTGGCTAAGCCTGGTTGGGTTCCAGGCAGGACGGTTTCGTCGACCACCCACCCCCCTACCCCGCCACTGCGTTCGAGCACGACACCGAGACGGTCGCTGAACGTAAACAACGTAGCTACTACGACGAGATGATAGAGGCGGGGCTTACTGTTAGGTGTGGCTGTGGCGACAATGATTGACCATATGGGTCGGCAGAGACCTCAAGGGAGAGGAGGCTGCAGTGTTATGTCTAGCAGAAATAGCCAAATACCTTTCCGGCTGAACATGCACGCTTTAGTGGAGGTTGTGAAATGTGAATGTAATGTGATAGACGTTCTTCCTATCAGATCTGAGGGGCTGTGTTAGGGATGCGCCACAGCAAGTTCGCCGTGTGTTGATCTCCGCCTAACAGCGAGTCTGGCTGGGTGGGTGTAACCGTAACGTGCAGACCCTATCTCTCTCCGCTATCTCGCACCCTCAGAGTGTCGTGTGCTAGCTTGACCTGCAACCCCCCATTGGTAGCGCTTATCAGAGCCGTGTAGTGGAGTGGAGACTTACTGACACCCTAAGCTGCACAGCGCTCAAGACCCTTGTCAGAGGACGTGCCACTGGGACGGTGCGTCAGCGGCTTCGGATGAGGGGCTGACGCCCCTTTCTACGGTCGCGGCCAGCATGTCCAGGACGTGAATGGTGCCTCTCTCTACAACCACTCTGGATGGTCGCGGGTCGGGGGCCGTACTCTTGACGATCTGGAGAGCCGCTGGCCCACCCTCGCTTGCGCTGAGCGCTTGGGCAGCAGGGCGTCGGACCTGATCTTCTCCATCCCACCCGGTGAGACGGCAGCTTCCCGTCTAGGTCGGAGTCGGGACTCGGGTGGTGAGCAGGCGACAAGGGCTGGGCCAGGGCTCATAACACCCGTGGACGGCAGCTTCCGTCGTCTGGTGGAGTCGGGGCTCAGGGGAATGGAGGGCCAGGGAGGCAGGGCTGGGCACGTTGGTCCATCGACCCTATCCCGTGGAACGGCAGCTTCCTCGTGTTGGTGAGTCGGGGACCTCGGGATGGTGGCAGGGAGCAAGGGCTGGGCAGGCTCCATAACCGACCGTGGAGACGGGAGGCTTATCTCGTCGTTGCTGGGAGTCGGTCCGGGGACTCTGGGTGGTGCAGGGAGAAGGGCTGGGACAGGGCTCCATAACCCGGTTGGACGGTCAGCTTACTCCGTCTGCGTGAGTCGGGGCTCGGATGGAGAGGAGAGCAGGGGTGAGACAGGGCTCCATACACCACCGTGGACGGCAGCACTTGCTCGTCTGGTGAGTCGGGACTCGGGATGGAGGCAGGGCTAGCAGGGGTGGACAAGGGCTCCTACACCCGTGGTCGGGCAGCTTTCTCGTCTGTTGAGTCGGGGACGAGCGTGGAATGGCTCGGCAGGGAGAGCAGGGGTGGATCCTATGGGCTTCAGTCACAGCCTGTTGGAGCAGGAAGTCGAGATTTCGTCTGATCGCGTCTGGCTGAGGTCGGGGACTCTCGGGATGGAACGGCCAGGGAGGCACGCGGGTGGACAGGGCTCCATAACACCCCGGTGGACGGCAGCTTCCTGGTCTGGTGAGTCGGGGACTCGGGATGGAGGCAGGGAGCAGGGCTGGGCAGGGCTCCATCACCCCGTGGACGGCAGCTTCCTCGTCTGGTGAGTCGGGGACTCTGGGAGTGGAGGCAGGATGCAGGGGTGGACAGGGCTCGATCACACACCGTGACCGGCAGCGTTTGCGGGCTCTGTGTCTCTGGGTGGTCCTGGGGACTCGGGATGTGAGGGCGGGAGCGCAGGGGTGGACATGGGCTCCAGCACCCCGTGGAGGCAGCTTCTCGTCCTGTGAGTCGGGGCTGCGGGATGTGGATGGGGCAGGGAGCAGGGGTGTGGGCAGGGCTTCATAGCACCCCGTGGCCGGCAGCTTCCTCGTCTGGTAGTCGGGGACTCGGGATGGAGGCCGGGAGCGAGGGGGGTGGACAGGGCTCCGTACACCGCCGTGGACGGCAGCTTCCTCGTCTGGTGAGTCGGGGACTCGGGATGGAGGCAGGGAGCAGGGGTGTGTCGGCACGGGATCTTCTGGGTATCATAGGGGGACGGGAACTCAGGATCGTGCTTTGTATCGCATTGTAGTGGTAACTCAGGACGCAGCTTTATATCTATAGCGACGGAACAGTTTGAACCTGGCTGTTTAGTGAGTATCGTAGTGTGGGGTGAGCGTTTAGCGGCTGGTGGCTTCTGCTGGTCGACAGAAGGACGAGGGCCGTGACTTCCTCATCTGGTCAGTTTAGTGAGTATCGTAGTGTGGGGTGAGCGTTTAGCGGCCGGTGGCTTCTGCTGGTCGACAGGAGGACGAGGGGCGGTGACTTCCTCATCTGGTCAGAGAGGATTGAGACAGTATCGCCGTACCTTTTCAACCTGCAACTGAATGGCACTGCGATGGTTTGACTCACGTATCGCGAACTACCTCAACGATCGACATCAATGTCGGGATTACACTGCTACCTTCCGTGGTCATGACATATCTCGGTGCTCACATGCCGCTGCCGTCTGACCTACCCTCCCCCTCTCTCCCTCCCGCGGCGTTTCAGGACGATCGACTACTTGGACGAGCACCACCCATCGTTCCGTCAGGCGCAGGTCTCCTTCTCCTCGCGCATCCCTCAGGCGTTCCCTCTCGGCGACGCCATGACCATGTCGACCAAGCTGTGCCTGTTCGCGCCGGCCGCCTGCCAGCCGGAGTCGAGCGAGTCGCTCTGCCCTCCGCCCTCACCCTTCCCGAGCATGGCCATGGTCAGCAAGCACGACAACGGCTCGCTGAACCTGTGGTGCATCACGTTCAGCGAGGACTCCAAGTTCAAGACGGTGCTGAACCTGGCGCACGAGCGGCGCGTGTGCGGCCACCGGTTCCGCGTGAACGACATCACCTGTCACCCGGTGCTGCCACTGATGCTGAGTACGTCGCATCACAACCCGCAGCCGCGCTCCGGGCAGACGGCGGAGAAGCCGGCCGGCGGAGCAGACACTCAGGTGGGTCGGGGACGGAGCAGACACTCAGGTGGGTCGGGGGGACGGACACGCAGACAGCCACCCTGCGCTCCGCTGGGTCTGGCTGATATTGTGACAGCTTTCTATGGTACATTGATTATTTCGGTGTTCTAAAAGGTTTGGTATATTATGCCATGACAGCACAAAAAATGCATAGTTGGTGCGTTGGTTTGTTGGTCTTTCGATGGGTGCTTCCTTTCGATATGCTCCTCAAAGGCGATGTGTGACTATTTCGTTACAGGTATTCCGGCCTGCTCTGGCCACTCATGCTATTTACTGGAGTATTAACATTATATAACATTATATAACATTATATGTATTTATATTAACATTATATAACATTATAAACACGGCCTTTCATCTCTGCAGCTACCCCCACCCGTGCTTTCATTGCTCTGACCCCTGTTTGTGCACCTCTCGCCTCAGACGTACACCAGCGAGCTGATCCTGTGGCGGGTGGATCCGATCGGGCCCCTGTCACGCACCTCGGGTGGTGTCACGGAGCTCACCCGCGTCAACGTTCCCGAGATGTCGGCCTTCTCACATGTGGCCTGGGTGCCCACCCTGCTACCAAGGTGAGCGAGGATCCGGTAACTAGCAGCGGCACCTGTCATTTGTGAGTGGATGGCCGCGACGGGCTGGGTGGAGCAGTATTATAGGATGGCTTTGTTGGATGGTTGGACATTCGTCTGCACTCTGCGTTACATAACGTAACTAGGTACTGATTTAAACGAATATGTATGTTGTTATATTTGTATGAAGTGAATCACTGACGCCCTTTGTGTTTTGTACAGAGTGAATCATTTCATTCCCAGATCAGATTCGTGTCATTTGTGTTTGTGTACGGAGCGGGACATCTATCGGCCAGTCTTCGTTTATCTCCAGCCAGACGTGTGCTCGCTCACTGCAGCTATTCTGTGTAGTCTCAACGGATTCCCCCCGACTCGTCTGAGTGAACCACAACCAGCCGCCGGTGACCGTGTTGTCTGCGCCACTGTCCTCAGCACCACNGCGGAAAGGATCAATGATTAGTTATGCCAAATTTGGCGACGCTACGCGCCGCCGTTTTTTCGTTCGCTTTATAAAACAGGAGGGGGGTGTTCAAACACCCCCCAGTGGGGCGCGGGTTAACATCCCCCACAGCACGGCGAAGCCAGGTGGCACCGAGCACCGGCGGCACGGCCCCGGTTAAGTCGCCGATATTTGACAAGGAGGGGTCAGTTTTACGGGGGTTAATTTTTGGACGGTTTCGTGTGAACCAGTTTAGGGCTGCACTGAGTGTAGTTTCCACCATAGCACAAAGGTCGCCAACATTTGCCGGAGTATCGGCGTCTAAAAACTGAGCGGCATCGGCATTCGGCACACATAACAAGTTGGCCACGATGCATAAATGAAGGCAACTAATTTGTAAAAAAGTGGAAACAATATCAGACCTAAAATGCTTCCCTGAATCACTCCGTCCGTAACCGGAGGTGGCGTATTACAGCCCACGAAACGATGCGACCGACCCTCGAGCCAGCGACGGAACCAATGTGTGTCAACCACTGACATCCATTACTACCTAGACCGCCGACTCCCGCGCCGCATACGCCGGGCGGCCCGTTCCCACACTGTGCCAGCTTGCTGGGGGCAGAAAAATCGCGGAGCGCCATAGGACGCTAATGTATAAATGGCAAACTTTAACGGGGCCCTGACTGAGCTGCGCGTAATAAATATGGTGTAAAGTAGCATCATATTATTCGCTGGAGATTCTAGATTGATTCCAAACAAAAATTTGTCATCTATATTAACATTTGAAATTTATACATTAGTCCTATGGCGCTGTTTTGCCCCCCAGCAGTGTTGTAGCCTGTACCAGTGTCGGCACGGCCGCCAGCTGGCGGTCTAGGTAGTAATGGATGTCGGTTGGTGTCAAACAGTCAACACCAAACCACACCCCAGCTTGTCCAGGAGCGCGGAATGCTGCACACTGTCAAACGCCTTAGACGTGTCAGTGTCGTAAGCGACGTAAACCAGCCCTCGGTCTATATTACTGGTTAACAAGTTGACAGTGCCCAACATCGCAGACTCCGTGGAGTAGCCAGGGCGAAACCTATGCTGTTCAGGACATATCACGTGGTGTTTTGACAGGTACGAGACAAGCTGGTTGCTCACTACTCGCTCGCATGGTTTTCCTACAACTGACATTGAAATGGATCGAAAATTATTTGGGTCACTCTGGTCACCGCCTTTAAACAGGAGGGTGACTGAAGCGGTCTTCCACGACCACAAGTCAGGTACATTTCCAGATACAAGCAGACTATAAACAACATGCAAAAGATGAGGAGCAATTACAGAGAAAACTAGTTCAATGAAATGTATGGAGACTCCGCCTACACCACTGGCTTTTGATGTCCCCATGTGTTTCAGCGCAGCAGACAGTTCAGGTAGCGTTAGGGTGGACCGAAATGTAACAAATATCTCCGATACAGCGGGAACCGTGTTTTTCCCGTTGCTCATTGCAAGCTTTCCAAAAATGTGCGGCAATCGATATTTTGAATATTCTTTCCTTTGCCGAAAATTGATTGAAGTTCGACCGTTTTTAGCCAATTTTAGCAAGTTTTAGACCGTTTTTAGCAATTTTTCGTCATTTTGGCTGCTTATTTACCGGCTGCAATTTCAAGTGCAATGCGCTGAATTTGTAACTTTCCTGCGTAGAAAGGCATCGATAACGCCACATTGGGAAGTGTGTTGAAATCCAACCGCAACGAATAGACTAAGGATCGTGACATATATCATAGGACTAATATAACATCATAGAGTGAGTATACCACAATCCAATATCCAACACACCGAAGGCCCTGGGTGAGGAGCTTCACGTACTGTACCACTTGCCAGTGCACTGAAGGGTTTTGCCAGGTGGCCCTAGAATCCGGAGGTGAGGGCCCTCTTGTTGAAATGAGGAAGCTTATGTATTGCAAGCTCAACCCGCATGCGAAGCAGGACTGCCTCATCTTCTTGTCCCTTGGTACAGTCAAGACCTCCGGTAGTCGGTTATGAGCTTGACTACTCGCTCTGCTATGTCGTTGGTTGACCTTCACAGCCGTCACAAACGCGGCAGCTTCATGGCGTTTATGTCCTCCGTCCTGTACTACTTCTCGGACTGTTCTGAGCAGCCAGTTGCTCGATATTCATGATTTGAAGAGGACGCCGCTGTTGGACCAATGCAAGCCCACAGCTCAGTGTGCTCCTCCACGCGGGAAGTACGGGATTCGGGCTGAGACTTCTCCTGGGACCGGGCAGCTGAGGAGTCGAGCTGCCAGCCGGCTTTTCTGGTCTGCGTTCAGCTTGCCACTGAACAGCGAGAATGCCAATAATGCGTCAGATACCAGCAGTGTCACCGGATGACCTTCAGCGCGGACTCAGCACATCGTGGTCCAAAGCACTGTACTTCAACAACTGCTTGATGAAGTGGGTCGTTCACTGCAGTCTCGGCTTCAATCAATACCTTCAAGAAGTGCGGAACGTTTGAAAGTATCTGTACACTGTACAGTTTCTATTTATCTCTTGGCCGTGGATAGATGCAGTGGTACAGTCTCGCTGTACATTAATACAGAGGCTGTTAAACAGTGTACACACAGTCTCTCTTGAAAGTATTTATGCTCAGGCAAAGGGATCCAATAGAAGCTGTACAGTGCGCAGATGCTTTCAAGATACAGTACGGCAGGCAATTGAACTGCAAGAACTTGCACAAGGTGGCGATGGTACTCACAAGGTCTGCTTCATAGCCAACAGGATCTACAGCCACAAGATGTTCGCCTTCGACAACGTGTTGAGCTATGACAGGAGCCCTGCTTGTTACGTTCCCGCACTTCATGAAGGCGAGCTGTGGAAGCTGATGCTGCAGTGCACGAACTGCACTTCATGAAAAAAAAAAAAAAAGCAGCTGTTGCAAAGTGCAATGCTGTGGACGTGTGGCCGGTCCACACTAGGAGGTCGTACGGCGGTCTGTTGGTTATTTGACGGGAGGTGGGGCCTTCTGCCTGTTCATGTGGCAGTGACGCTACCAGAAGCCGGCTGGCAGCTCGACTCCTCAGCTTGCCCGGTTCCCATAGGTGTTTCAGGCTCGAATCCGTAGCTTCCCGGCGTGGAGGAGCACACTGAGCTGATGAGCTTGTTCAGGCCCAACAGCTGGGTCCTTTTCAAAATCATGAAAATCGAGTCTAACTGGCTGCAGAACAGTCCTGATAAGTGGTTAAATGACCTAAACTGCCATGAAGCTGCCGAGTTTGTGACGGCTGTGAAGGTCACCAACGACATTGGAGAGCGATAGTCAAGACACTCATCCCGACTACCCGGAGGTCCTGACCGTGAACCAAGGACGAGAAGATGAAACGGTCTGCTGCAGGAGGGTTGAGCGGCTTATACATAAGAGCTTGCTTATCTCAACTTCCAAGAGGGCCCTCACCTCCGATTCTGGCACCTGAGCAACCTGAGTGCACTGGCAGTGGTACAGTACGTGAAGCTCCATCTACCAGGGCTATCGTGTGAGATATTGGATTATAGGTATACTTACTTCTATGGCGTATATTAGTTCCTATGGCTATATGTCCGTATCTTATCTATTCGTATGGGATGGATGTCATACACTTCCCAGTGTCGGTTATCGATGGTTTTTCATACGCATAGTAACAAATAATATCGCATATACAACTGGAATTGCAAACGGATTAACTAACGCAAATGCAAAATAGCTAATTTGGATAAAATCGGTCGAACTTCATCCATTTCGGCAGGAAAAGAATGTCAAATATGATTGCGACTATTTTGAGCGCTGCAGGAGCATGGGAAAAACACGGTTCCCGTTGTATCGGAAATATTTGTTGTATTTCAGTCCACCCTAAGGTAGCGTCTCAGATCTGACTCGACACGAGCCCGCACACGCTCGTGGGGGGCGGGGCGGTACAGTCTCCCCGTCACTCGCCTCTGTACCCAGCGCCGCCGCCGTGTCAGGCCCCACAGACGCCAAGTGGTGTGAGTCTAGTTGGAATAATTCAGATGCAGGTATGCAGCCAGCGTAATATTCACATTCACAATACGCATAGCGTGATGTTAAGCATTAAGAAATGCATATTTTGACCAAGTAATGCAAATTTGGGCGAGATGGCAATAGCATAAAACACACCAGCCACACTCCCCAACAATTGGATGGCAAGAGCCACTGTACATCTTACCTTCAGGAATTCGTCCATCCATATTTTCAACATATGATCGGGCTAGAAAAAAAGGCGAACAGTGAACAGGTTGCAAAAAAACAGTTACATTAATCGATAACAAGTAGAATAAAAATGTCCCAAATAAAAATGATACAAATTTAATGAGTCACATCTCTGGTATCATGAGCCTAATGATGTACCACTCAATGTGAAACCTACAGGTAATACATTGCACTCTTTTCATTATTCATGACACTTGAAAGTGAACAAGGAACTTTAGAACAAATGCTACAATAACCCTCCTCCCGTTCACAAATACTTACATCCTCGAAAATGGACCCCACATTTGCCGTAAGCAGAAGCACCTCTGTCCCCATCACACCTGAAAAGAGCAGACACAAGGGTAAAATATAGGTAACCACCAGTGACGCGGATATGAACAAACAAAATCAGTTCATATAATAAGCTCTTAAAGTAGCAAACATTAGCTATACGTTAGTTTTTTTTTTACTCCACTTCCATCAGGAGAAAGCAAATAGGTACTCCGTAGTTGCTATGATGCACACTAAGGTCTGGCTTGTTTCTCCTCCAGCGTATGTTTGACGACGAATTCAGAAACAACCATATATGCATTCAAACTGCATTATTGAGAGCTTCAAATTTAAATATTGACACATTGGCTCACCTTATACATTAGCTGTTTTTAAGCAAAAATCCGAGTTTACCACCGCAAAGCGTTAAAAACAGATTTGTGCTTTAAAGCAGCCAGTGGATGAGATGAGTGAGTCAATATATAAACTTAAAGCTCTCAGTAATGCAGTTTAATGCATATATGCTCGTTTCTTAATTCGCTGTCAAACATACGCAAGGGGAGAAAATAGGCCAGACCATAGTGTGTACTAGTGATGTCATTAAAAAATCCCTGACCAATACCAATCCAATACCGAACAGGAGGCATTTTGGTTGACCAAATACCGACCGATTTGGGTTAAGCCAAAAATGTCCAAAATTTGACCGATTTTTGAAATTATAGGTGGTGGTGGTGTATGTAATATGTAGGGGAGGCCGGGGCACGTTACGTCACTTTTTTGTTAATTGGCCCTGGTGGCACACTTTCAAGAGTTGGTGAATGATACTTCCCAATACTGTTATATACAGCAATAGCTTCAAATCGTTTTTTATGAGTTCAAGTGGCATCTCGGTTTATTTCGACACCAGTGTCGACAAGGTGGTGATGACTCATTTGGCAGAACCTGCCCCATATATGAGGCACGTTCTGTCACCTATGGGGGCACATTCTGCCACTGCACAGTGGGGCCTCCCGATTAGCCGGAATAATTATGACGGCCAAAGCTGTCATCCGCAGTAAAAACGAGCTGCCGGCATATCGGAGAAGAATAATTTGCGCATGTTTGAGAAGCAAAAAAATAAATAAGTAAAAATAAAAAATAATAGGGTTTCAAAAATGAGGCGACCCTCTGCTGAGCATCGATTTTTAAATATTTTGGCAAAAACACCGCGCAATTCAATTTTGGATAAATCACAAATTCAAGACGCTAGTGCGACGTAACGGTTAGAAGCAAGCAAGCGACAAACCAACGGGAGTGTCTGCCCCGCAGGGAATAGGCTAACCATTGCCTTACTTGACCTTCACATAACCTCATCATGGAGAATTGCTGTAGCAGTCAAAGGGCAAGAGAAGGGCGCAGTTCTGGATCGGACAGCATCAGAAACATCTCTGGCGACTACGCTGCCATGTGGTCTCGGAAGCGTTGTTTGTTTTTATTGGGTTTCGGGCCGGAGCGCGAATCGCCGTCAAAACTTACTAAGTGAAAAGTTACAATATATATATTACAATGTATTTGCATGCACTTCCGTCAACGAATTTCAGGTTCGATCGCCACCTACATATGCTTAACAAGTTAACAGAGGTAAACCAATGCCGAGAGTTCGAAAAATTTCAGAATTACTTTGGTTCGGGCACTGCAGTTTGAAAGGAAAATTCTCAAACCCTTCAAAATTTCCAATTCGACAGGCTACGGGCGAAAGTCCACTGTGCACTGACGGGACACTTCCTGCTATCACCGAACGGTTACCCGTGGTCGTCCTGCAGGGAGAGAGGGTTTCATTTAATTCGCCATCATTAATAGGTAGAAAATGACGGTCATATACGATCCCAACACTGCATTTTTGCATTTTTCTTGGTTATCCATGCACGAATCAGGGAATATTTTAGCATTTTAACTGGGGTTGGGGAATTTCCTCCGCAATCGATTGAAATCCTCCCCCCCTCCTAATGGACGCAAAGATTCCCCACAGTCAACGGTAAGAAGAACGCGTTGAACTGTCTCCACGGACCAAGTGATAGAATCTTTTGCAATAAGGTCCCGACGCCACACCCCACCCCCCTCCAGAGATAAAACAGCTAACTGCGACTGAACGACACACGAACGCAACTTACATCACCCGGTACACAACTTAATTATCGCTACGAAAAACAATGCAATAACTAATACAAGCCTCAACAAACATACAGAAGAATCTATACTGAACAACAGATAGATGTCAACCCGACTACCCTATAACCACTCAAAAAATTCTTTGGCTCATAGAATAAGGCACCTTGGACGCGACAAGAATGAATGTAAATGCACATTACGCGGCCACCACGGGAATACTTTTTATCTGCTAAAGTAGCTAGGATTTGAGTGGTGCTCTGCTTCATCCTATATATTCCTTGCTACCTCACTACTCACAAGTCCGTTGTGTGATTGTAGAGCAAGTACTGCGAATTCTCTGCAGTATTTATACAATATAGCGATAGACTCCAATCACTCCCGATCTAGAGTGACACCTCTCCATGGCCAAAATATGAACGGATTTGAGCTTTAGCAAAACCCGCTGTACCCATAAGCTCTCGAGGCGGGTTAACTGTACTAAGAATGACGCCACCGTGTTCACCAAAGAACATCGTGGTCGTGTACCAGAAACCTCGTGTCAGCAGATGAACCAGGCACACGCCGACCACACACTCGACGCTAGGTCAACAGCTTTTTGCATACTCTGCTATGAAACATATAGGAAGAGAAAACCGAAGGAAGAATGGCAGAATAATGCTCAGCACAATATTCTGGACATTCGTGACGCCCCATGACAGCATTCAAAGACGCATTACAATTGTCTGAATGGCCGCTAACCAAAATCTTGTTCATGNTCATTGCTGGTGAGCAGCTAACACCAGTCGGGCACCTGAGCCAGTGCGACCCGACGCCCTTCATTGCTGGTGAGCAGCTAACACCAGTCGGGCACCTGAGCCAGTGCGACCCGACGCCCCTCATTGCTGGTGAGCAGCTAACACCAGTCGGGCACCTCAGCCAGTGCGACCCGACGCCCGACGATGTTATGTTCAATATCATGGCAAGCGGAGCCACCAACGAGTAGGGGAGACCGGGGCACGTTCTGTCACTTTTTTAATTGGCCCTGGTGGGCACACTTTCAAGAGTTGGTGATTCATACTTCCTATACTGTTATAGGTATACAGCAATAGCTTCAAATAGTTTTTAGGAGTTCAAGTGACATCTCAGTTTGTTTCGGCACTAGGTCGACAAGGTGGTGATGACTCATCTGACAGAACCTGCTCCATATATGGGGCACGTTCTGTCACCTATGGGGCACGTTCTGTCACTAATGGGGCACATTTTGTCACAAATGGGGCACTTCCTGTTATCACCAAACGGTTATCCGTGGCGTCCCTGCATGGAGAGAGAGAGGGTTTCATTCATCGTCATCATTAAAAGTGTAGAAAATGGCGGCCATATACGATCCCAACATTGCACTTTTGCTTTTTTCTTGGTTATCCATGCACGAATCAGGGCATATTTTAACATTTTAACTGGGGGTGGGGTATTTCCCCCGCAATGCATTGCAATTCTCCCCCTCCCGGTGGACTAAATATGCCCCGCAGTCAACGGTAAGAAAAATGCGTTGAATTGTTTCCACGGGCCCAGTGATATAATATTTTGCAATGAGGCCCCGACGCCCTCTCCCCCTCCTCCCGTTAAACGACTCTTTGGGCTGATGACCCGACGCCATCCCCCCCCCGGGTCAACAACTTTTCGCTGACGAAACGTGGCTAAACTTTTGCCCTCCAAACTCGAAGTCTAGATCCGCCAGTAGAAATCCCCCCTCCAGTGAAAATGCCTTAGAAAAGGCCTTGGCACAAATAATGTGAACTGCATCGCACCAACCGAATCGTCTTACGCTTGTAGTGGCGTACCATAGCTGTAGATAACAGGCAATCATCTGTATGGTAGTTTATAAGCGAAACGACTAGACTAGGAAACATCAACAGATTTAGTAACAGAACCTGCCCCAGAACGGATGACAGAACCTGCCCCACTCGACGTAGGTCACACTTTTTCGTTTTGTACTGAAAACTTGGGAGAATGGGGCATAATAACGTTCAGCACATTATTTCTGGACATTCGTGACGCCCCATGACAGCATTCAAAGACGCTTTACGATTTTCTGAATGGCCGCTAGCCAAAATATTGCTCACATAACAAAAGTTTGGATTTCTGTTGAAAAACAAACTTCTTCAGATTTGACCAATGCAGTCGCAGGCATGTTGTTGTTTTGATAGTACCGGGTCATTCCAGGCAAAAGTGAACATATGTTACGTAACAACAACACACCTGCGGTGGACAGTTCACGACAAAAAAAAAAACTTGCTGACAGGATGTGCCCCGTGACAGAACATGCCCCGTTCTCCCCTACATTTAACGGGGATTTGACATGTATTTAACGAGATAACAGACATGACATGGGGCTGATGGCGGAAAACGATACACCAAACGGAGCAATAATATCCGTTTTAACTTAATTCATACTGATAACGAACTCGGCTATAAGGTTACATGGTACTTTCAACTTATGCGTGTAAAAATGCATGTTTTAGGAACATATGACTGGATTCTAGACATAAATGAGTTGAATTTTATGTAGGAACTGAGATAACATGTCCCATTGTCCAGTCCAGTTACAAGAGAAGCTATGACTGCAGTGACTATCAGTGTCCTTGTTATGACTTTCAATATCGCTGACGGCCGGCATGAGCAGCCCAACCGTCCGGACAAAGCATAATGGAATGAAATAAACGGACGGTCGGGCTGCCTCCGGCCCCGCGGCTGTGCTTGTGTGGTGTGTGTGGCGTGGTGTGTGTGTTGTGTGTGTGTGTGTGTGTGTGTGTGTGTGTGTCTGTGTCTGTGTCTGTGTCTGTGTCTATGTTTATGTCTATGTCTATGTCTGTGTCTGTGTCTGTGTCTGTGTCTGTGTCTCTCTCTCTCTCTGTGTCTGTGTCTGTGTCTGTGTCTGTGTCTGTGTCTGTGTCTGTGTCTCTGTGTGTTTGTGTGTGTGTGTGTGTGCAGTGTGTGTGTGTACGTATGACGCCGCGGCCGGAGCTGTTCCGGCTGGATGACGCCCGATGACGCCTTCGCCGCTCAGTGACGACCTCCCAAGGCTGAGAGAGCGCCCTTCTCCGCTTCCGAGCGGCGCGTACGCCGCCGCCGCGCCGCGATTGCGCCAGTCGCTAACTGGGTCAGTTTGGCGTGATGCGGGGTGCACGCTATGATCGCCGCCGGCGCTATGATCGCCGCCACCACGGCCGCCGGGGCACACATCCCTGTCCGGCGGTGGGAGCGTCGGCGGCTTCACTCCGTACACTTCACTTCACTCCTTCACTGTCGCGGCTGTCCGTACCGCGACAACGTTAATGGCAGTTTCGAGAATATTGGGCAATTGTAGAGGGTTAATGATTTAAAAACTTCCAATTAACATTACATATATAACGTACGCATACATTTAAACAAACACAAATACGAAATATGCGGCCGACGCAACGCATGGAGGGGCGTCGCCACCTTCCGAAAGTTTGAGGAGGGGGGGGGGGGGGGCGGTGGCAATTTCGAAGTTCGATTATTTCCATGCAACGCCCATAGGCGTATCGTTAAAAACCGAAAATGTTTGGGGGAACGCCTCCCACTCTGGGGGACGCATCTCCCCCGTCCCGCCGCTTTCGACGCCAACGGACAAGGGAAGTGCCTACATCAGGGGCGGATCCGAGGAGGCCGCAGGAGCCGCCCACTTCAGACCACTTTGGCGTCCCTATCAGAATTACAGAGCGCCCTATATCTACCACTCAGTGCCCCTTTGGCGCCCCAGGATTGTTGGTAAGGCGCCCTAATTGGCATGCGCCCCCTCCCTTCCTAAAAATATTGGATCCGCCCTTGGCCTTCATGAACTGTTCCACCGTTATCCCAAGAGACTGGTCCTCCTCACTCTGTTCCTCTCGCACTCACACATCTCTACCGGTTCGGCGTGACTCTTGACTCTGCAGTAAAAGAAACATCGACATAGGTCGATGAGTCATTCCTGATAAATATCCAGCAAAAAATGATTTATGTACGTGGAAACCATGTTCGAACTCGTGACATAGCGGCATGCCTCCCATGTCAGCAGCCTCGTCGGCCCGTCAAAAAATGTGATTTAACGGTACATCTGGTGTTCTCTGTCACCAAGTACACACTGCACTGGTCAGAGGCGAGGTCAGCCCTGAGTGTGAGTACCTACCCGGCAGTGGGCAGTATGTATGTCGCTGTCTATTTGTCGCATATCTCTGTTCTACACGCCTCAGTCAGTTTCCACCCGAATCAGCCTTCAGCAGGAGCTCCAGCAGTCCAGCGAGTCCCAGTAGTCCAGCAGGAGCTGCAGCAGTCCAGCAGGAGCTGCAGCAGTCCAGCAGTCCAGCAGGAGCTCCAACAGCCCAGCAGGAGCTGCAGCAGTCCAGCAGGAGTTGCAGCAGTCCAGCAGGAGCTGCAGCAGTCCAGCAGGAGCTCAGCAGTCAGCAGAGGTCCCAGCAGTCCAGCAGGAGCTCCAGCAGTCCTAGCAGTCCTAGCAGTCCAGCAGTCCCAGCAGTCCCAGCAGTCCCAGCAGTCCCAGTAGTCCCAGTAGTCCCAGTAGTCCCAGCAGTCCCAGCAGTCCCACCAGTCCCACCAGTCCCAGCAGTCCCAGAAGTCCCAGCAGTCCCAGCAGTCCAGCAGGAGCTGCAGCAGTCCCAGCCAAGGGGAGCTGCAGCAGTCCAGCGAGTCCCAGCTATCTCAGCAGGAGCTGCAGCAGTCACAGGAGCTGCAGCAGTACGCAGAGCTCTAGCAGTCCAGCGAGTCCCAGCCCCAAGCAGGAGCTGGCAGCAGGTCAGCGGAGCTGCAGCAGTCTCAGCAGGAGCTGCAGCAGTCCAGCGGAGCTGAAGTAAGTCCAGCAGGAAGCTTGAGCAGTCCAGCAGGAGCTCCAACCGCTCCAGCAGAGCTGAGCAGTCAGTCAGAGCGGCAGTCAGTCAGCAGGAGTTCAGCAGTCCAGCATGTGAGCTGCGAGAGTCCAGAAGGAGCTCCAGCTAAGTCCAGCGAGTCCCAGATCCACAGGAGCTGACAGCAGTCCAGCAGGAGCTGCAGCAGTCCAGCAGGAGCTGCAGCAGTCCAGCAGGAGCTGCAGCAGGCGGGAGGAGCAGAGCCGCGGGCTGTCTGTCACGGTGTCACACTGTCTGTTACGGTGTCACGCCGCCTGTCACGGCGCTGCGACATCGTGCGACATTCCACGGCGACAGCTCCGTGATCGGCAGCTTCTACAGCCGATCACACGGTCTGCAGTCACATAGACGAGACGGCCTGCAGCACCGTCTGAGGACTCCTGTGAGCTGAGCTGTCCCGCTCACTGCACAGACCTGGCCTCTGACCCCAGACAAGACCAGAGATCCCTCCAGTGGCAGCTGAGGCCCGGGAGTCATCATCTCCCCTGACCTCTGACCCCAGACAAGACCAGAGATCCCTCCAACGTGGCAGCTGAGGCCTGGGAGTCATCTCCCCTGGCCTCTGACCCCAGACAAGACTAGAGATCCCTCCAGTGGCAGTTGAGCAAGCGCGAATCCAGGGGGCGCGCCCCTCGCCTATGACGCGCCCGTAGGGCGCGCCCGGAGGGCGAAAGTTTTTTAATTGGGCGCCCTCCCTTGACCGAAATCCTGGATCCGCGCCTGGCTGAGTGCCTGGGAGTCTTCTCTTCTGGACTCTGACCCCAGACGGGTCCAGAGATCCCTCCAGTGTCAGCTGAGGCCCGGGAGTGAAATACTCGCCGTCGTCCTCGGCACCTGCAGCGCCAGTCAGACGTGCTCGGCATGCCGACGGACAGACTCCCACAGTGCAGTGGAAGTCTGACGGGGGCGTTGGTCGTCCAGTCCTATCTCCCTCGCCAGGCCTTGTTCGCGTTCCGATTGAGATCGAAACAGACGGGCGAGTGTCGTGTGTGCCTCAGTCTATCTCAATGTAAAGCTGGTGTGCCATCTTGATAAGCAACAGTCAACATTCTCACAACTTCTTATTTTTGTGGAGGAGGGTTCCAAGACGAGCTGAATCTCGCACCCTTCATGGTGTAAGTGCTTCATGCTAGCCTGTCACAATGTATTTGGTAGCGGCCTGTCATTGGTATTCGTTGTTCAACAGCCACCACAGGTTTCTGCATCGGTAGTTCTCTGCTAGCAATGTGGTGTCTAACTGCTGCGTCGACCTAAAATTATGATCACTGGTAGTGGTCATTGGTCACCGGTCACCAGTCACCAGTCACCTGTCACCGGACAGTGGTCTCTGGTCACGGGTCACTGGTCACTGGTCACCGGTCACTGGTGACTGGTCACGGGTCATGGGTCAGCAGTCACTGGTCATCAGTCCCAGGCCAGTGGTCACCAGTCACTAGTCAGTAGTCACGCTCTAGTGAAGAGCGGCCAGGTGACCCCAGCTGTTCAGGTTCGGCCGCCAGTCGGGTTCAACACGACTCCTCTGTGCTGCCCAACTAACCTGACATCTAGCCCGCTCAGTCGCGGCTACCATTTGACATTGCTTTACCAGCTCATCGCTAGCCTGGTGTTCTTGCTTCTTTATAATGCGCGACGTAATACATGATAGCAAGTAGCAAGGATGGTAAAGTAATACTCAGCCAGAATCAAAGTTGCAATACCGTCATATCGTATTTAATGTCGTTAGCTTTATGAACTTTAAACTTCTTCCTCATCCTCATATTTAATTATCTTAAAATGTTAAGCCCTATCAACAAAAATTTAGTATTTTTCCATTTCTAATCTACGTCTGAAAACGTTCACTGCAGCAGTAGCTGTGCTATGACGTATGTATGTACCAGGTCACCACAGGACACGGTGTCCGGACCGGTACTGTCTGTGTTGACACGGCGCCTGTCCGCCGTGTTTGTCACGCATATTAGCAGACACCGTCTGAACAAACGGCTGAAGAAAGCCACTCTGTCTGTGAGCGGGGCTAGAATTGACTGCCGACCACAGTCTCGTGACGGTACCGTAACCAGTAACCACGGGCCGGCAGCCAGTAGTTAGTGATTTACGTCCGTGTCTCGACAGAACCGGCCGTCCAGAACAGGGGACATTCCGCAGAGAAACACAGCCAGCCCGGCACAGTCATGTTTTCCTCTACCTCGCTGCGTCGGCTGGCTGGAAACTTTCCAGGATTATGCGGATAGTATGATGGAGTACTGGGGAGAGGCTGGGATAGTCGGCGGTGTTTCTCAGGAAGTGCAGTAGCGCCATGCTTCCCGCGTTCGATTTCTCGTCTGAGGCGGTGAGTCGTTCCGTTTGGTAGCGTCGATAGGCATCAGCTGCCACCGTCTTCCCTTCACTCGGGTATACTGAGCGACTGGACCCGCGCCGTGGTCAGACGCGTCAAAGCCGTAATTATTCCAACCATCACTCCCGGGAAACGTCCGCCTTGGGTGCGGCTTTACCGCCACAAACGTGCGTCAGGTGCGAGATTCAACGACTTGTTCTCATAAAATTAGCAGATAATCTGTTTTTGCTTCTGGGAACGTCTTTCGCAGACACAGAGACCGACAGACTCCTTGTCCTACTACAAAGCCGCCTTGAAGGTTAACAGCCCGAGCAAAAACAGGACGAAGCGAGGCAGTTTTGGCAGTTATACCGCAGTGCCACTCGACTATGTCCCCCGGCGTACGCCCTCGTCCCAGCCTTAGACATCACGAGCTAAACTCTGAGCTGCGGTTGTTGTCCGACTGTCCTGTCGCCATGCCTGTGACGTGTGAGGCGGACCTAACGTCAACGCTGTGCCGGATAACCAGCCAACTGGAGCCGACTGTAATCGATTCTCCCCTCAATCGAGTGATGATGGGCTGGGGGACGAGCATCCATTGTCTCCGAGACTCATCGGACCCGCTATTGCCTCATATCGCTCACGACCACCACGAACACGATTACGATCACGTTCGGTTTACGATCACCAATAGATCAGCGGGAACGATACCAATCAGAGTGAAGATGAAGCACATTTTATTACCACACACTTATCTGGTACACACCTAAGTTGCACCAAAGTCCACGCTGGGCGGACGCGAGGGGCCGAGAGAGAGAGACGGGGAGAGAGACCAGACAGGGCGGGGTACCCTGTCCTGGGGCCGGATCTGCGCCGCGTGTCAGATAGGGATTAATGCCAACTGCGCAGTCTATAACCGTCACTCACTGCGCAGTCTGCATCCGTCACTCACTACTGCGCCGGCTACGTCTCGGCTGTGTCCCCATATCTGCAGCCCCCCCCCCGTTCTGCCGCCGCTGCCGAGCCGGTCTATGATCCTCGTGTCCGCCCCGCCCGGGCGTGTCGCCGCGATCCGTCACACTCGGCTGCCGCTGCACTGTCACGTGTGTGACCAGGCCTCCCGTGGTGAAGTCGGGCGGTGCCGGCCGGTGGGACTCCTCTCGGCTTTCTCTGAGCGGTGCCCGGTTGGTGGGCGCGATATGAGCCGCCCTGACCAGGCTGAGTGGTCAGCACCGCTGCTGCTGCCGCCTCCGAGCGTCCCGTACCGCACACCTGTCCAGAGATCGTCCTTCCCCGTTCGGGTTACGGCCTCTCAGGATAGACAGGCGCTGCCCACGCTCCGCCACGATCACGGCCGGCGGAACACGAGACGGCCCGCTGGAGCAGAGCAGCCCGCTGGAGTACCTCCCGCCGGCCGCTGCTGCCTCGCCGTCCGGTCAGTGGACACCGACCGGTCACCGTTTGGAGGTGAAGGCGGCCATGGGGTCGTCGCTGTGTGCTGCCTCGCCGTCCGGTCAGTGGACACCGACCGGTCACCGTTTGGAGGTGAAGGCGGCCATGGGGTCGTCACTGTGTGCCTGCCTCATCCTCCACGCCTCCATCTCCTCGGCGGTGGGCTCCTTGACGTTGCCGAACGAGTTGTAAGGCCGGCGCCGCTCGTCCATGGCGAGCAGCCGCTCGGCGGCGGCGTCAGCTATCTCCTGCCGGATCAGCGCCTGGCGACACGGAGATACACGAGGTGGTCAGAGGTCACCGGGTCAGCTCAGAGGCCGGCGGGTCATAGGGGTCACACGGAGAGCCCGGAGAACAGTGGCTCTGTACGCAGAGGGCAGGCAGTCGAATGGGCGCGTAGGTCAACAAGAGCAATCAATACGAATAGACAGATCTGAGGTCACAAAAAGGTCAACAAGGACAATCTGAAACGGAGAAGAATGATACCAATAGACGGATCACAAAAAGAAATGGAGACACAGGTCATCACCAGTAAGGGTCAAGAACGCACTCATAGCAAACGTTGCTGACATTGGTTATGCAACGCACGGCGTACAACAATAAACACATAAGGGATCAGGCGAAGCAGGCACTATCACAATAAATTAGTAGTATAAGCCGATTGAGCACAAGTTAGACTGCCTGGTGGCAGAAACAGTAGCTCAGAGCAACAGCGTGAAACGTCAATTACGCCGGTTGCTAAATTATGTAAAAGCCAACTTGTTCATTGGCGTATCAGACAGAGCTGAAATAAAATCTGAATTGCCGTCGCATTCGCCCAACCCTATGAAAAAATGTGGTTACTCCCTCATTCAAAGTTGCTACATTCTCTTAACAAACGACACATGTTTTCAGATTGCTAAGTAAACAGTGGCCATGATTCCACACCAGCTGGAGTATTGTCATGATGATGATGATTGGGGTTTAAGGGCGGGCCGACAACTAAGGTCACATGCCGCCCATAGAGTATTGTCAGACCCTTGCTACCAAACACAAACAGTTAACGGTTCGTGGATACGGGGTAGAGTCCTTAAACAATGACGGACGTCGCGAAGCGTGAATCAAACTACAATCCGCGGAAGCCTCCAAAGGACATTCAATTATGACGCAGTGGAATGTCACGATGTGCGCTGATGTATTGGCTAATGAATGAAGTTAGTTCTGAGAACTCATTGTAGCGAGCAGTGCGGTGAATTGCAGGAGACCTTGCTGTGTTCAACTCAGCGAGCTGTTATCATGGCTGCATTACCATGATGCTACACCGGCCAAACAACACCGCAGGTTACAAAATCACAACGTTGACGAGTGATCGACGTTTTGGGCTGGGCTGCGGCAACCNAGTCACACAGTGCTTTTGCCAGCACCGGGCCCCTGCCTCGATAGGATCTGACCAAAACCGGACCCCTACCAGAAAGGGGCCCGTATTAAGAATATGCTAGGACCAGGCCATGTTGAGACCGGGCCCTGGTCCTGACCAGGCCCCATATCTCACGCCTCTGCCAGCACCAGCCCCTGCCTCGATCGGGCCCCTACCAGGAACGGGCCCGTATCAGGAAGGGGCCATACTAAATAATTTGCAAGGAGCGAGCCATGTTGTGACCGGGCCCCATATCAAGCCTTTGCCAGCACCGGGCCCTTGCCTCGATCATGCCTGACTAAGACCGGGCTCCAGCCAGGTATGGGCCAGAATGCGGGTCCCTTTGATGCGTGCCCCTCAGAAATTTCGGGGGGGCAGCTGACCCTTTTGACATGGCCTTCCTGTATGCCTGGCACGTGACGTAACACCAGCGAGGAGCAGTGAGCGCTGAACCATCGCCTCGCCTCGGGCCGTTCGCACGGTGTCGTCACGCCATCCGGCCGTCTCGACCGCCGCCCCCGCCCGCCTCGACCGCTGCCCCCGCCCGCCGACCTCAGCCCGCCGGCCGGCTCTCTTCACACGACTAATGACTGCCTGACGGCCCCGTAATGCGTGCCCGGCCAGCGCTCGCCCGGCCTGAAAGAAATCGGCACTGGAGTGAGTGGCCCGGGCCGCCAGCAGGGACACCGCACGGGCCTGCCGACTACCCTACCAGAGGTGCAGCAGGTAGCGAGGATAGACCCGACAAGGATAGAGCTGTAGGTGCGAGGAGCCACCACAAAGGTGCACAAGTGTTTCCACTTTGCTGTCAGTCTGGATTGGGTTGTTTGCATCTCGGCGTCGACAGGATTGAGCAAAAGTTGAACTTTGCTGTTGACTATGCTCGGGAGTCGAGGTCGGTGTGCCTATGATTCCTCAGCCCTTTGCTATTAACCCGCGCCGTGCCGATGCTCGGCGCTACCTTCGTCGTGGCGGGGGGGATGGAGGGGCGCTTCAACGCCCCCTGGAACTTGGCTCCTACGGGACCTAGACATAAACAAAAACAACGTTCGAAAGCTCGTCAAAAAGTATTTTTAAACAATTTCAGGTAATATTTTATCAAGTCAATATTAGTATCACCAGAGGTCATCAAAGGTCAGATTTAGGACTTCGCTCCAGAAACCTCCAACAATCGAGGGAACTATGATAGCTAGGAACAAACGGAAAAAAACAATTAAGAGCTGGGGCATTCCATGACAGATCGACCAAGAACATCTCGAAATAACACCCTATATCTCAGATGTCAATAAAACTGAGTCAAAGTGGTTATCTGAGCCGTAGATTTATTTTCAGCCTCGTCCGTCAAACAGCTTTTGAGTTATAGCCTCAGGCATTATTGGATTTTGCTCAAACGTTTAATTTTCAGCGGGCGATATCTCCTCTCCCATCTAAATTATTGGAGTCATATAAACTTATATATCATAAGAATCATCATAAACCATAGATTAATGTGACATAATATGTTTTACAATTCCAAAATTTTGACATTTTCAAACGCATTTTTAAGTAAAATCACGTTTTTTATGATGTGGCCACTAACAATTATGATGTTTTTCCTTGCCAGCATTGACTTTAATGCTTAAGCCTTCGATAATAAAAATATTGGAGATAGACTTTTCCTCTAAATATTGTATTTATATTTTTGAATTAGGAAAAATAATGGTCATACGCACGTATTTGATAATAACTTTGTACGGAAGTATGTTAGAGAGCTTAACTGAACAGCATTATATTTGCCTCGTCCAGCTGCATTTGATGAAACATAACATGAGCCCTGCAGGTCGCTCCTTGACTTCAATGTCAGTGTCACGTGACTTGAGGTCGCCCGGTGCAGCCAATGTCAGATCGACCAAACATAACACTCTATTTGTCATCGTTTGATGAAAATATGTTTCGAAGATTAGCTGGGCCTGTAGATTCACGCTGTTAGATTTACAGCAACGTCTGTTGAATGTTTTTTTTTAGTTATAGCCTTAGGTATCTTTTCGATGTTGCACAAACCTCGATTTTTCAGTGTGCGAAATCTCCCATCTAAATAATATGAATCATATAAACCCATACATATTTACAATCATCATAATTTATAAATTATTGTGAGAAAACATTTTTCGAAAATTCCCAAATTTGTCATTTTTAAAACGCGATTTTAAGTAAAATCATGTTTTTGTGACCTTGAGGTCAAGGACCAACCTGCCAGGAGTCATGTTATGCATCATTTAATACAGCTCGACGAGGCAAATATAGTGCTATTCAATTACGCTCTCTAGCACTATTGCGTGCAAAGTTATTATCAAATACGTGCTGGTGACCATAATTTTTCCTAATTCAAAAATGTAGATAAAAAATTAGAGAAAAAGCATATTTCCAATATTTTTACTATCGAAGGCTTATGTATTGAAGTCGATACTGGCAAGAAAAACATCGTCATTTTGTGTGGTCACATTATTTAAAAAAAACATGTTTTTATCTAAAATCACATTTAAAATGTCAATTTTTTGGGAATTTAAAAAAAGTATTTTATCACATAAAGCTATGGTTTACGATGATTCTAATTATATATATATATTGGTTTAAATACTCTTATAATTTATATGGGAGATATCACCCGCTGAAAATGGAACGTTTGAGCAAAATCGAATAATGCCTGAGGGTATAACTCGAAAACCGTTCGACGGATGGTGCTGAAAATTTCACAGCGTGAATCTACGGACCAGAAAACCATCTTAACGCAGTTTAATCGAAATCTGAGATCAAGGGTGTTATGGCTTGGTCGATTTGTCATGGAATGCCCCAGCTATTGAAATTTGCAATCGCCATCATGTCCTCAAATTTGAGCTCAAGTCAATAGTTTAGGCTCCAGGACAGAGGCGAACTTTTCTGTTTTTTCCGTAGGGGTGTAATTGAGTCGGCGACCGTTTTTTTTTTTTTTTTTTTTTTTTTGGGGGGCTACTAAAAGCGACGAAATATGTGCAAAATTGAGAATAGTTTGACACCTTAATGAACATAGGTTTAATTAGTTCTTTACTGACGTATTTTAGCAACAGCGAGGTGTGCAGATATAGGTAATGAAAACACAGCTTTTAAATAATCCTACTATGGATTTCAGACCGTGTGAGACCCCGTTTTTTGGCGATAATTTGCTAAGAGATGGCCAAATCCTAATCAAATTTTCGCATAGTCTATTTCAGCCCAGGCGCCAATTTCTGTCCGTATAGTCTGTTAAAGGAAATTGTTCACCTTGGATTGTTTTTGTCCAAACACGATTTTAACTACTATTTTGAAATACAACTTCTTTTTAATAATGTCAAAAATAGCCGTACATCGCGCCGATTCAGGACAGAAGGACGTACATTATTAATTTTATCAAAACTATATGCGTACTCTCCGCAACGTCAAACGTGGCTCAGCCAATCAGATTTCGAAAGTAGTCGCGTAAGATTACTGTATAGCCTCTGCCCAGGTGTAGAAGGCCCACATTCCTTTGACATCCCTTCGACAAAAAGTCATATATTTCGGTCTGGAGAGCCCTTTCTGAACTATTTCTTTAATCAAGTGATTAATCGACTCGACGCAACGATTTTGTGTATTTTTTTAAATGTCCACTAAAAAATACAATGCATTTTTTTAACAGAAATACCTATTAGAAAAAACCGGAAATATGCATTGGAGAACCTGGTAAATACGATGCCAAACCGCGAATTCCAAAGCAATGGGCCCCTAGCCAGCACAGAGGGCTTCCTGGGAAGATCACAGGGGCCCCTGGGAAGGTCGGAAGCCCGGAGGAGTTACCCTGGGCAGGTTCGGAGGGGCCGCTGAGCGGGTCGGAGGGCCCCTGAGCAATCGGTAGGGCGAAAAAAGCAGCCATAGCGAGTTTCATAGCGCAGGTGAAGGGCGTCCTGAAGCAGGCATTGCAAGGTCCCTAGCCAGACCAGAGGGCCCCTGAGAAGTTCAAAGGGCCCCTGTGGCGGCTGTGCAGGTCAGAGGGGCCCCTGACCAGGCAGAAAGGGCCCCTGAGTGGGTCAGAAGGGCCCACGAACATGCCAAATGGGTCCGTCGCCAGCATGAGGGAGCAGACCTTTTCATCCGTTCTACTGGACCCTTTCAACGCTCGGGAGTGGGCCCTCTCGAGGCGCCCCCCCCCCTGGGCGAAATCCTGGCTACGTGCCTGGTAGAGACCCTTTTGAGGTGCAGTCCCGGACGAATTTCTGGTTACGTGCCTGGTTCATGGACCTCTCTGGAGGTCCTGAGGTCCTGGTCCAATCCCAGCTCATCAAAAGTTGAAAAAAAAATGTGCGTACAAATAAAGTGGACGAATCGTAGAGTTTTTCTATATCCATTTTTAAGGAGGCCGCTTTAAGACGCTCTGGAAGGGCCCTTTTGATTGCGCCCTCCCCCCCTCCTGCACAAATCCTGACTAAAGGACTGGTACCAAGACCAGCCATTTCCCAAGTCATCTCCACCAGGCTTCCTCCAGATCCACAGGACTATGTTTGGTGCGGAAAAAAGTATTTCTGCCTCAATCTTGCTGCTTTCCAAACATTTGCACTATTACCAGTTGTTTGTTACAGTTTGGTACAGATGTATAGGTACAGTTATTATTATGGCATGTATGTACTGTTGATTGTTATGTAAATGTGTATGTACCACCACCGGTCGTAGTTATTTACCATACGAGGCTGATGCATATTACAAACTATGCTAATTTGAATATTTTGTATCATACCGAGCGGTGCAACCAGGAAAAGGGTTACCTGAGGCTTGGCTCCAATAACATCCTGGTTCCAATATACAAAATTTCGTTTTCCACTACCTCAAATTAAATTTTCACGCCGCTGTCGCCGCTTCGCGGCGTCACATCGGTGGCCATCATCATAACGAAGTCATCGCCATTGTTTTCGGTTCATCTTGACGCTGAATGGAATCTATAGTCTTTTAAGCCTCTTATCCTCTGCAATGCCCATCGCCTTGATTTTTGGGTTTTATCAGGCAAACCAGAAAAATGCGTGCGGTGTTAACTAACTATATACGTATTATTACATAATCCACATTTAAAAATGCTGCAAAGACATACACACAGACAAAAGATTATACATGTTTTCGTCATTTCAGCCGACCCGCTCAAGAATTATCGGTGACACCCCTGCGGGTTGGTATGAGATAAATGTTATTATTACTTATGTGTGCATATGCAACGGAATATCGCGTTTTTGTGTGCTTTTTAAGTGTTTTTTTTTTTCCGAAAAAGTGAATTTCTCCGAAAAAAGTTTTATTTTTACAAATATGTTTTGAATCCAGAACACCGAAATATGGTGACCAGCCCAAATCCACTGAGAAAAAATGGAGTACCTTTTTCCCACAAAAAGTCCCCCCCCCAAACCGAGCGGCTGGATCCGCCCTGTGTGCTGATTCGTGTGCAACTGAGAATAAAAAGCGTTGGTAGTATTTTCCCGTTGACTTTAATGGCGAAAGTTACAGAAATGTACCTGACCTTAAGTCACGATATCGAAACGCAGAGATATACGAATCGTAGGCATTTATGTTTTTAATGGGGCAATCCTGTTGTACGAAACGATCGGCCGCTTTGGTGGGACGCAAACTTTTTGGAGGTGGAGGTTACATGGGGACCTGGCCTTGTGACTAACCTGAGATGACATGAGGTCAATAATTTCACAATATGTGGGTAATTTATACCCCAGCAGCTGTGTCAAAAACAACGGCGCTGCACGCCACCGTTTTTACGCTATCTTCGAAAGACCTAAGTGGGAGTCTAAACGCCCCCCCCCCTCGGCCCGGCGCGGGTTAAGGAAGAAGTGTTTGTCCTTTGCAGCCTGGTCCCCGTCCACAAAACATTCCCTGCCGACACTCACTTATATGGCCGGTACCTTTACCACGGATAGGAGAAGCCGGCGGACAGGCGGATAGCTGGACCGGACAGGTGGACCAAATAGGCGGACATCTGGACCGGACAGGCGGACAGCTGGACCGGACAGGTGGACAGCTGGACCGGATAGGCGGACAGCTGGACTGGGTAGGCGGACAGCTGGACTGGGTAGGCGGACAGCTGGACCAGACAGGTGGATAGCTGGACCGGACAGGTAGATAGCTGTACCGGACAGGTGGACAGCTGGACCGGACAGGCGGACAGCTGGACGGTGGACTGGCAGCTGTGACTGTGAGGACTGGCAGCTGTGACTGTGAGGACTGGCAGCTGTGACTGTGAAGGACTGGCAGCTGTGACTGTGAGGTGTGACATTGACATTGACTTTGACTTCCGATAGCTTCTCACTGAATGAGGCAATCGAACGCTGATTATGGGTGGACAAAGGACCGGGAGGTGTCCGGTATATATTATGGGTGACAAAGGAACAGAAGGAACTGTATATCTTATGGGTGGACAAACAGTGGCCAAAGGACTGGAAAGTGCCCGGTATATCTTATGGTTGGACAAAGGACCGGAAGGTACCCGGTACATCTTATGGTTGCCGTTGGACAAAAGGACCGGAAGGCACAGTATATCTTATGGTTGGACAAGGACCGGAAGGTGCCGTATGTCTTTGGTTGGAACAAAGGACAGGAAGGTAGAACAGTATATCTTATGGTTGGACAAAGGACCGGAAGGTGCCGTATGTCTTATGGTTGGACAAAGGACCGGAAGGTACGGTATATCTTATGGTTGGACAAAGGACCGGAAGGCACAGTATATCTTATGGTTGGACAAAGGACCGGAAGGTTCAGTATATCTTATGGTTGGACAAAGGACCGGAAGGTGCCGTATGTCTTATGGTTGGACAAAGGACCGGAAGGTGCCGTATGTCTTATGGTTGGACAAAGGACTGGAAGGTGCCCGGTGTATCTTATGGTTGGACAAGAGACCGGAAGGTGCCGTATGTCTTATGGTTGGGACCAAAGGACTGGAAGGTGCCCGGTGTATCTTATGGTTGGACAATGGACTGGAAGGTACCGTATAACTTAAGGGTGGATGAAGGACGGAGTGGTACCCTCTATAGATACGTATGTTACGGGTAGACAGAGGAAGCAACGTAATGCACGTGTCTTCATAGAAAGAGGATCACTCCGCACGTCATTTAGTTTACGTCAGGCACCACATTGTATAGGGGAGACCGGGGCACGTTCTGTCACTTTTTTGTTAATTTGCCCTGGTGAACACACTTTTAAGAGTTAGTGATTGATACTTTCAATATGTTACGTGCAGTCGGTCTATTTACGTATCTTTCCCTTTTTTAGTTTTCTAAAACTCATCTAATTTCACTTGTGTGTAAGTTAGGGACTGATTTAAGGTAACACTGTTTGTACGCTTCCTAGGTAGGTACCACATGTATCAGTCTTCATGTACACAGAAGTGAAATTAGAGGATGTGTCTTAAGGCAACTAAAAAAAGGGGAAGATACATAATAGACCGGCTGTACATCCATAGACTTCAAATCGTTTTTGTACGAAGTTGAGATTGGTATTCAGTTGTTTCGACACCAGTGGTGGATATGTGCGATGATCATCTGACAGAAAGCCCATACACGGGGGCACGTTCTGTCCACCTTGGGGCAGCATTCTGTCACTGATGGACACTTCCTGATTTATCACCGAACGGGTCATCTGTGGTCAATCTGCGGAGGAGAGAGGGTTTGCATTCATCACCATCATTAATAGTATAGAAAAATGACGGCCATATACGGATCCCAACACTGCATTTTTGCGTTTTTCTTGGGTTTTCTATGCACGAATCGGGCAATTTTCTATCATGTTACTGGGGGTGGGGGGATTTCCCGCCATGCCTTGAAAGTCCTCCCCCCCCCCCTGTTGGACCAAGGTCCTACCGCGAGTCAGCGGTAAGAAAAACGCGTTGAACGTGTCCTTCCACGGGCCCAGTGAAGAATCTGTTGCATTGAGGCCGACCGCCCCCCCCCCTCCCGTTAAACAACTCTTTGCGCTGACGACCCGACGTCATCACCCTCCCCGGTCATACAACTTTCGCTAACGAAACGTAACTAACCTTTTGCCCTCCAAAACGTCAAGCCGTGAGTCCGCCAAGTAGAAATCCCATCAGTGCAATTTCCTTAAGAAAAGGCCTTACGGCACAAATAGATGTGAACTACATCGCACTACCCGAATTCCGTTTTTAAGCCTTATAAGTGGCGGTATTATCTTGTAAAATAACAGGCAATCATTTGTATGGTCGTTTCTATAAGCGGATAACGACTAGGAATCATGAACAGATTCAGTGACAGAACCTGCCCAGATTGGGTGACAGAACCTGCCCCACTCGACATAGGTCACACTTTTTCATTTTTTACTGAAGATTTGGGAAAGCTGGACATAATAATGCTCAACACAATATTCTGGACATTCGTGCCGCCCCATGACAGCATTCAAAGACACTATACAATTATCTGAATGGCCACAAACCAAAATTTTGTTCACTGAACAAAAGTTTGGATTTCTGTTGAAAAACAAACTTTTCCAATTTGTTCCAATCCGGTCGCAGTCATGTTGTTGTTTTGATAGTACCGGGCCGTCGCAAGTATAAAAGAACATATGTTACGAAACAACAATATACCTGCGGTGGATAGTTCACGAGAAAACCCCGCTGACAGAATGTGCCCCGTGACAGAACGTGCCCCGTTCTCCCCTACTGCTTGCCTTTTCATCAGATGGGATTTGTATCGAAAGCATATAAGCAAAATATATAATAGATTCACATAAAACATTGGAATCAAGGCGGTCGTGTCGTTGCAGCCAATACGACGAACAAAGCTAAAATAAAACGGACGCAAGTATCCCGATGGCAGCAGTCTGATCGCCACGCGTGTCCAGTGCCCACTGTAGTCTATACCAAAGCAGCGGAGAGTTACCGCTCATGTGAGACTGAGGGAGGGTTCGGCGCCGCGACGTGCAGTGTGCCTCTGCGACGCCGCCAGCGTCTCGCCGCCGGCGTCTCGCCGACAGCGTCTCGCCGACAGCGTCTCGCCGCCAGCGTCTCGCCGGCAGCGTCTCGCCGACAGCGTCTCGCCGCCAGCGTCTCGCCGGCAGCGTCTCGCCGACAGCGTCTCGCCAGCGGCGTCCGAATCACTGTAACGCTACGGCTTCCGATGTGGCCGCAGTACCGGAAACGCGGCTGTTCCCCGGCTCAGCCGCACCACATTAACACCATAACCAACGCTATAGAACAGCCATAACGACATAACGATGGCGGCACCCTCTACACACACTCGGCAGCCCAGCAGCCCAGCACAGATGGCAGCGGCAATCGGCGGCGCTTCAACACTGTGTTTGTCGCGAGCTGGAGGGGTCAGCGGGACGGTCAGGGCAGCCAAGGTCGCCCCGCCGCGCCGGCCCCCCGAGATCGGTGCCGACCGGGCACCACCCATCCCGAGATGGGTATCTGTCTCCGAGAACACGACCGAGACAGCGCCCGTCGCACTATCGGCCCCATCAGGCCGAACACAACAATTATGGTGGCCGCGCGTCGAACCTGCCCGGAGTGGGGCCCAGTCACTGCCCAGCCCAGCCCGAACGGCCGCGCCGCCGCAAACAGCACCGAGCACGCCGCCACAAACGGAACACTTGCAAATGGTGAAATATCGTTCGGGGCGGAATTTCGTCCGGACCCCGGAGTCTCCGGACCACGGGGTTCCGAGGATCAGCTGGGATGATGATAACTGGGGTTTACGTGGATGTCAAAATCACCGTGTCGAAATCGTGCACTATTACAGGATTTCCGTAATATGCGATGGTTCGCACCATGGTATCGAGGGATCGTATGAATCATGAGTCACTGGATTTCGGAATTAAGGAATCATGCAGCTCATTGAACTGCACAGAGTTTCGGATTCACAGCACCTTGTGTTGATTACAATATCAAAGGATTCACAGCACCTTATGTTGATTACAATATCAAAGGATTCACAGCACCTTGTGTTGATTACAATATCAAAGGATTCCAACAGCACCGTTGTGTTGATTACAATATCAAAGGATTCACAGCACCTTGTGTTGATCACAATATCAAAGGATTGAATGCCTGATCTAGTAATGTTTTGTCTGTACATACGACTGTACGTGTATATCTGACTGGATTGAGCCTATTAGTGTATCAGCTGGAGCCGTACTGAGGACCGGAAGCTGTGATCGGGCGTAGCGCTCACCTGAGGATCAGCTTATCCTTCTCCTTCAGCGTGTTGTGAAGCAGCTCCATCTCGTGTGCGAGGTCGCGCGTACCGGCCGCGGGCACGTTCTCCTTCTTGCGGCGGTGAGTACCAGCGGCGGTAGCCAGAGAGTTCTCGATGCCGGCCATCTGCGGGTCACGGCAGGGGTGGCGCCCTCAGCTACACTGTACTGTACAGTGACTGCACGGTGACAGCTACGGTGACAAGGCCGGGGCACGGCACGGCTCGTGCTGAGGCGGGACGTGCTATACCGAGGAGGACGGGGCAGTGCTGAGCTCGTCGTGCTGAGGCGGGACGTGCTATACCGAGGAGGACGGGCAGTGCTGAGCTCGTGCTCAGGCGGGACGTGCTATACCGAGGAGGACGGGGCAGTGCTGAGCTCAGCAGCTGAG
>VOPJ01016547.1:0-20619 GCA_014673585.1 Semibalanus balanoides
ACTGTATACCGCACACCGACTGTATACCGCACACCGACTGTATACCGCACACCGACTGTATACCGCACACCGGCTGTATACCGCACACCGACAGTGGTTCATCGACGGCCCCGGTCAGTGGCCTCATGTGACACGGGCGTACACGCTGTACAGTGTAGGGCAAATGTTCTGTCCACTTAATCGATACCACCCGATGTCGATGCGCCCGGCGAATAAATCCTTCGTGAAAACGGCTATAGTCAAATTATTTTAAGTTGAATGTTGAGTGACTGGAGCCTTTTCGAAAATAGCACCTATACGCAAGTTATTACTTGAGATACTGGAGCGGCCAAGAGTGACGCACACTGGTACAGCATTGCGTGAATGATGGTCAAATATTATGTCCATTTTTGTATGTCGACTTTTGTGGCTGGTGTCTTCTTGAAAATAGCACGCGCAATGCAAGTTATATCTACTAATATCTTAGCCATAATAGTTGAATTCAGTAAATCAGTTCAAGGCAGCACAATGTTTTTCATATTTGACCATCATTCACTTAATGCTGCACCAGTGTGCGTCACTCTTGGCCGCTCCAGTAACTCAAGTAATAACTTGCGTATAGCGCGTGCTATTTTCGAACAGGCTCCAGTTACTCAACATTCAACTTAAAATAATTTGACTATAGTAGCAGTCCTTTTCAGTGCACCATTTGAATAAACCCTCCATTTTTCTGGGGCGATGTTTGTTTTCGTCTGCCCGAAGCTAGCTTTGGAAGTATGCTTAAACAGCCTTGCCTAAGCGGACCCGTGCAGTTCAATGTCAACATTGTCCATCGGTGCTGTCTGTCGGTGCTGCACGCAGTGAAATCCAATGAAACTATGTATGCCCTCGCCCCTGATACCGGGGGCGAGGGCTATGGTAATTGCATTGGATTCCACTGGGTGCAGCACCGACAGACAGAGACAGATATAGGGGTGTTTTCGATGAAGTGGACAGAACATATGGTCTAGACTGTACAGTGTACATATCTGCACGCACACTGTATACCAGATACGCCAACATTGGTCCACTTACAGGGCTGCATGTTTGCTATCAACTCTATTATCAGTGTTTAAGTTAGCTAAGATAATATATTTTTTGTCAACTCTGTGGGCAGCTCTTCACGCTCTCCCTGCTGTGTTCGCCACGTCAGTCTGATACCTTCTTCTCCTGTCTTTTCTCTGAGCCTTGAGCTCGGCACCTTCATTACACAATTTTGTATTTTGGCAATGTTCTTCACCCTCAGCGTGCTTGTTAACGGGGCCTAGATTTTATACGGAAGTCGGGAGAAGAGGGGCTAAAATGGGTTGAACTTTACCTATTTTTAATGAGTGTCGTTGGACTGGACATGATCGATGTTCCAAAGCTCCTCACCGTATGACTAATGCCTAATGCAATGTGGAAAGCGAGCGTATGGTCTTCCTGCCCTTTTCTCCGTTTCTTCTCGTTCACGCTCAATGAACTCTCATTCTTCCCGCGTTATTCAGTGTCTTCTAGCCCATTAACTCTAAACGCTATCCCACCCCCTGCTGACGCACGACGCTCCCGCCGCAGACGGCGGCGGCTCGAAGCGCAGCTTGTCGGACGACCACCAGGGCGGCGCCACCAGTGAGCGTCAGAGCCGGGCGTCGCGCAGTCCGCCGGTGTCAGAGAGGGCGGAGAAACGGCGCCGCGTCGGCACACCCACCGAGAGGCACCAGGAGGCCAAGCGACGCAACCGTGAGTGGCACGTGGTTCACTGAGAGGGGGCTGATCTCGGCGGCCCCTTCACGGTCCTCTCCTGGTCCCCTATGTAGCCCTGACAGCCGCGCTCGGTAACGCTATTACCAACATCTCCTTCTGACCCCATTCTCTCCCATACTTTTCCTTGGTGCCGCTAAACCCAAATCATCATCTTCCTTCGTCTCTTCTTGCATTTTTTTGTCTTCCTTGTTACTTTCTTGTATCTCATTGCCTTCCGTGCGAGTTGTTTTGTTAGCACTTACAATCACTTAAATAGCTGACTTCACCCAGTGACAGATAACTTATCCCCGCATCGGAAAATCAAACAACGTTTTGTGGTATCTTCAAGTTTGTTCAGCGTCACGATCAGCCCCATTCTCGCTGAATGGTGCCTGTATCTGCGATGTGTCATTCAACTCTTGGAATGTGCTCGGTTGTATCGTTTGTTGCCTCACATCTGCCGTGTCAGATGCGACCTTTGGCTTGGTTCGGCGGGTCCTTGGCGGTCCAGTTTGCCGTGACACTTTGTTCAGCTGACTACGGAATATGCCCTCGTGTCCAATGTCTGTCCGTGTGTGGTGTGTTGACTGGGAGGCTTTGTACGCGACGTCCGTTTCGCTGGGCTCGGTAACGCTGTGGTGTGGATTTAAACCTGTGATTGCCGGCTTTATGGGGGGGAGGTACATTTACCATCTAAATTGATGGATGTCTTCAGGGTAAAGAAGAGCCAAGTGTAAGGTAATTGGATCTGTTTTAGCTTTTGGGCTGAAACGTAGCTCAAACAAAACAAACATGTGTATTAAGTGGTTGAATGTGACAGTTATATTCATATGTAATATTACGTACGCCCCAAGCCCCAATAATCATGTATATTACGTGTGAAAATGAAAATATTTTAGCACTGCCCTGTCGACCACTCGTAAAGGCAAAGCTGACATAGCTGACTATTGAACATGCTGTAGCTGTAGTTGTACCCTCATCCGAGAGCGTATGTTTGTATTTTGAAGCCATTGCTCGCGCGAAATCGTGAGCCCAGGCGTACTCGCCAGTTACACAAGTATTGCAGTTTATCGAAGGCTTGGGACTGTTTGTGCTAAGTTGTGAGAGCTGACTGCAGCATTTCTTCTTAAAAGATGCAATGTCAACATGTTGATGCAGTGTTTCAAAATTCAGTCAGTTAGGTGGCAAGGATGAATATATTTGCTCATGCTATCAGACTGCTCGAAGTGAGAGCACTGTGAAAGCATGAACAAATAGATTCATCCTTGCCACCTAACTGACTGAATTTTGAAACACTGTGTTGATGCGAGCGTGGTTATCGCACGCTCGTCCCAGGAAGTTCCCCATTTCTCCACCGCACCTCCACCGTCACCGGCTGTGGCTGCGTTTCCATGGCGACGCATCGCAGCGATAAGGTTATCATATCATAATACGGACAGAATACTGCCGTGAAATAGCCCTCCCGGGCGGCACTGGTAGCGGCGGCAGTGCTGACTGAGACAACAGCTGGTGACGTCTGGCTGTCCGTTCCGTATGACAGGGGGCAGCAGCAGCGGCGGCGGCAGTGCTGACTGAGACAGCTGGTGACGTCTGGTATCCGTTCCGTATGACAGGGCGACAGCAGCAGCAGCGGCGGCATGCTGCCTGAGAACAACTGGTGACGCTCTGTCCGTCGTATGACAGGGGGCAGCAGCAGCAGGCGGCGGCAGTGCTGACTGAGACAACTGCGTGACGTCCTGGCTGTCCGTCCCGTATGACAGGGGCAGCAGCAGCGGCGGCGCATGCTGACTGAGACAACTGGTGACGTCTGCTGTCCGTTCCGTATGACAGGGGGCAGCAGCAGCGGCGGCGGCAGGAAGACGGTGTCGCGCTCTCCGGAGCCGTCCACCAGCGGCCAGCAGCAGCGGGCGACCGGCCGGCACCGGCAGGAGCAGCCCGCCGCCTCGGCGTCCGCCGGCCCCGCGGCAGCCGCCTCCTCCGCAGCCGCCTCCGCCCGCACCGGCAGAGGTCAGTCCAGGGTCCGCGCCGCGTTCGCTCTGTCCCGGGGGTGTAGGTTGGGAAATGATTTGCTCGATCTGCTGTTTGCTGGTGGTGTTTGAATGTGTGCTGGTTGCGTAGTGCTGAGTGACTTGTGCTTAGTGTGTTTGTGTTTTAGCTGTTATGGGTGGCGTACAACCTTAGTTGGTTCATACAAGTTCCGAATCATCATCGTCGAACGTGCACATTGCCGCGGGTGTACTACCTGATGGTGTTATCACACGCCACTTTCCTTTTGGATACTTGATGAATGTATTATGTACACAAATTGCTATGAGGTAGGACGGACAAGTCTGTCACCGAAATGTCTCCCTAATGAGCCAAGACTTGGCGGTGCTGAAATTGTCATATTTATTGCCAGTTGTTCAGTTGTGTATCTTGTCTCTAGCTCAATGTTGTTGTAGGGGAGCTATGGCATATTTAGCATGTGAATTAGTAACCTGCTCAAGTTATATCTTAATTAAACTTGAAAATGGTATCAAAAATTACATTAATATATTTCGACTTGCGTCATCTTCAGAGTGTTGCGTCATCCTCAACATTCTGAAGATGACGCAAGTCGAAATATAATCATGTAATTTTGATACCGTTCTAAAGTTTAATTACGATATAACATGAGCAGAATATGACTAATTCACATACTCTAACTCAATGTTGATGACAAATTGTAACTGCTTTGCGGCTGAAATCCGCGCGTTTTCGCTGCTCGTCAAGTTTTAAGTGCTCGAAGTTTCAACCACACTCCAGAGACTTCCAACTAACGCGTTACCGAGCAGTTGTAGTAGGTGTTAAAGACCGTGAACTGAGGGGACAGTTCAAACGCTGTCCGACTTTTCGACGCTGCCGTCTTTGTGCAAGTGGCGCTGCCGGTTGCGGTCTTTTTTTTCTGGGTTCCCGAAACGTCATTCGTCGGCCAGTTGTGCGACCTTTTTGCTTTGTGTCGGTCCAATGGCCTCTTGACGAAAGTAGGCTACTACACACGCTCTTTGTGCCCGAGTAAGCTGCTTTGTCGTTCGGGCTGCTAGTCTGTACGGTGGTCTCCCAAACAATGAGCGAGTGTTTAGTTCATTTGTCGTTGTTCAACAAACCCGAAATAGGATCAGTCGACTGCAGTTATGCGGCCTTGACCTGCAGCACCCACAGAGTCCTGTATTGCGTCCTGAACTGAAGCATGCGGTTGCCAGTATCATAATTTTGGTTAACCCGCCATTAACTGTGGAGGGGGGGGGGGCTTTTAACCGCCGGCCCGATTGGCGAACTCGCAGGTTGCCTCCTAAACCAATAGCGCTATTTACGTGAAACTTCGAGAACCTTCTCCTACATCAATTTTACGTCTTCTTTGCAAAAGGAATCAATTTTGTCGATTTGTTTTTTTATCTCGAGATATAGTGAATTTGGTGACGTCACTTCACACGAGTTTGACGAAAAATCAGCTTAACTTTAACTGATCATACAACTGCCATATTGTGAGCAAAAATGCAATTGAAAACCTCATAACATAGCACATGACAAGGGCTACAAAATGGCTATCTTTGATTTTTTACTCCCATATTTGTATGGTGAATTGTGCACAAAATAAAACTTTAAAACTATTAATACCGGAATATATATATATATATATATATATATATATATATATATATATATATATATATATATATATATATATATATATATATATATATATATATATATATCATAGACCCTCATATTTGCGATTTCCAAACCAAATTGTAAAACAGTATCATCTTTTTTGACTGACTATGGCTTCTAAAGTATGGGTATTTCATGTATTTTTGTAATAGTTTTGCTTTGTTTTTAATGACCAGCTACGAAGAAATGAATGTCAATGCTGCATTTCTGAGGCAAAACTGGTCCTGAAACATGTCTTTTTCTTTAGATTTATAAATTTTAAAATTTTATGACTTCACGTAAATGAAGTCGGGTGGTATGACTATCACTATCGACTTATATGTGTGCAATAAGCCATAACACATATGTTGCATGACTTTCGTAGACATTTTGCATTTAAATAACTTTTGTAACCTGACCTTGACCTTTGCTAACGATCCCACTTTAGTTCATGCGGGATGTGCATTCTTCCTTTGCGAGCACTTTGGGTGATCTCACTGATCATGGTCACAATCGAAGGCTTTGGGTGGAAAGTATGGTCCATACACTCAAATACTTGTTTCGGCCTACCCCCACCTTTCGGCTCAATAGGCTTTCAAAATCAATGACATGTTTGTCACTGATGATTATGCTTAACCTACTTGCCTAACATAACCCGACGCTCAAGGGAAACGATCTCAAATATTTTATATTTTGTTTTATCTTCCTTGAGTGAGTGGCGCGACTTTATTCTTTTGTTCTCTTCTGTGGTGTTAACGTAAGGTGCGGTTGTCGCGTTGGACAGAGGGAAGGTCACTCATGTAAGGGCTTTGCAGTTACGCACTTCAAAACCTTTGCCAGTAAAGGCTTTAAAAAACTACGATTTTGACCTTTGACCTGACCGTGACCTGACAGTGCCAGTGGTGATAATGGTTAGGAAGATAACCAGGGGCGCTTACCCCCCCCCCCGTCCAGTGAACGGTGTTTGACTGAGACCCCAGTCACGGGCGGGTTAAAGGGAACGCCAGACCTTGGCACGGCATAGTAACTGTTGTTGGACTGGCGTGAAGCGGGGACATGGATCCAGAGATGTTTTCTCCAAAAAACCTTACCACTTGTGCCAGGGTGACATGAAAAACGAAATTCGCCAACCTGGCATAAAGTGTTCTAAACAGATGTCGTTCGATTGTGTGTAAGCTGGTCTTATTCGGTAAAAAACACCTTTCTGTGTTCACGGCCGGTTGTATATTTTTATTTCTCTGACATTCCCTTTTGTCGACCAGACTTAGTTTCTGTACGTCTTCCCTGTTGTCATTCAGCTATCATCCCCTTTGCCACATTGTACAGCTAAATTGCCTCTTCACTGAAGTCAGTGCACAAAAAGTAGCACCACCACATAAATACGCTAAGTGAACCGGGTGTGCTGCCAGTTATAACTGCTGTGCGGGGTTTGAATGGATCGGATCAGACTATCTGTCTGATAAATGAATCACGGTGGGGTTTCTCAAGTTATGATGAATGACACTGCTCCAGAGGTTAACCCGCGCCCACTGGGGTATTCAGCCGAACACGCCCCGCTGGGGGGCAGATTCTGCCCCCTCGTTATTTTCCGAACCAATAACCGCAGCGAGACGAGCAAGCCGGCATTCGAAAGCTCTCAATGAGACGCATCTTAAGCTTACGCGAAATTTTCGAAACATGTGGTATGGACGCAAATTGACATGAGGTGTCTGAGCGCCCTAAAATCCTAATAAAAAATATAGGTCTCATGTCAAGTCACGGTCACGTCCAAGGTCAAAGTTGGAATGCTTCAGTTTTTGGGCCATACTTTCCATCCAAAACCTTAGATTGAGCCTAATAGCGCACAAAGTGCTCTCAAAGGTATAAGGCATCTCCCGCATTAAGTAAAAGTGAAATTGTAAGCAAACTTGGTCAAGATCAGGTCACAAGTCATTGTTGGCAAGAGGTCTACGAAAGTCACGCGACACATGCTTTATGTTATTTTACACGTATAATTCGATGACAGCTATTTTTACAACCTGACACAAATATGATCAAGGTCAGGTCACATTAGGTCAAAATGTGAAATTGATCAATCTTAATAAAAAGACATGTTTCTAGACTAGTTTTGGGTAAAAAAAGAGCGGTTGCATGTATTTGTCTGTATCTGGTTAACAAAGGCAAAACAAAAATACGTAACTTAAACAATACGTCATGAGTTACTTTTACTTGGGAGCTATAAGTCGGTCAAAAAATAATATATTGCTTTGAAATGTGATTTAAAAATCGTCCATACTTGGTTCTCTTATTTATATTCCGATTTGTATCTGTTTTCATAAAATTAATTTGTGGAAGATTGTCTGGAAACAGGTTATTTATATTTTAAGGGGTTAAAAACATGAAGTTTCGAAAATCCGAGATAGCCATTTTGAAGAGTAATGTCAATTACTTTCTTTTGACGTTTTTCATTTGCAGTTTGCTTTGAAACTCGATGTTATACGATTTGTCGATTTTTTTTTTAGTTTTTCCTCCCAAAATGGCATGACATAACGTCATTAAATTGATGCAGCATAAGTTATTGTAAGTTTGGCGGCGATATCTGTCATAGTTTTCGAGTTATGTAGAAAATCCGTTGGGGGGCAGATTTGCCTCTCCCCTTCCAGTGGGCGTGGGTTAAGTGTGGAAGTGTGGAACGACAATTCAAGACAGATAATCTATCCATGTAATTTCAGTTTATTTTCACAATACGCAATCTAGCGGACATAGTCGTAGTCGTGTTCGTCCATGTACAAGGCATACAAGGCATTGAACCTCCATGATGCAAAAATACTTCATAAGTGGCGTGTCAGAGCTAAACAGAACGATATGTTAGAAACGACACTCGGAGTCGGCATACAATAGACGTCGTGTTTGCATGAGTATTAAGTGACATATATGTATATGTATTATGTAAGGAAATGTCACCTCATCTGCACATGAATAAATCTACATGCATTGCACAGTGCACACATCACATGTAAAAAATATGGCGTGAAACGCCTCAAAGACCCCAGTGTCAGCTGACGTTTTTTTAATGTTACTCGATGCAGACTCCTGGATTCCGTTCGGGTCAGAGTCTGGACTGGATGGTTTCGTCTCAGGCTTCAGAGCCACCGTGATTGGTGGGCTTCATACTCATGCTAGGTTTGATCTGCCAGAAGCTCATGTTAGGTTTTATCTGCCAGAAGCTTTTCAGAGATTATTAATGTTTCTCTTCCTATCAGGCTGGCGCTTTGGGCATGTAATTCGTCTGATGGTACGTGTATTTATGGGTCTGTTTATTTGGTACCATCTCGCCAGTACTAGTTTGCCAGTACTAGTAGTTGTATACCAGTACATCAGTATACCAGTACTATTTTTATATATCGCTTGAAGGCAGATATAAATAACAACAATTGTTCATAGATCACACGTTGATTTGCATGAGTTTGTCTTCTGACATCGCTTATATAGGGGTTTGACACTGGTTTATAGAACATAACTGTCTGGATCAACCATGCCTTTCATTTCTCTAGATTCGCACTAGTTTCTGAGATATTAAAAAAAAAATGTCTGGGAGCAAAAAGTTGTCGGTTAGATGGGACCTCAGTTGGCTTACCACTACCAGAAGCATTAATAATATCGAAATATCTCTACAATTTTGCTAGCATATCGTTAGCGCTGGCCAATATCATTCAACAAAGCAGCTCGTGAGCACTCACAGCAGCTGTCGAACAGAGCCTCGACGGCCATTTTACTTTTCGACGCTTCGGTTGCATTGTTCGTATGGATTGTTTATTGTCTATGTGCGCCGTTTCACTTAACATCTTCCCTCCGTTTAAAGTGACTTTCGTTTAATCTCCGGAGTGCTTGTGCAAGGAGCATATATATATATATATTTATGTATAGTTATTTTGTACTGACGCTCTCCTTGATATTTAAAAAATTAGTTTACAAATTGAATATTTTTTAGAAAAACCAAAAGATGAGATTTTCGATGCACGGGATCTTTCTCGAATCTTAAGTTAAATTCAAATCTGAGCGATACATTCTCAGTTCTATCCGACACCTGAAATAAAAGTGCGAACAGCACATGCGTTTACATTCGACAAAATCTCCGGTACCCAAATTAAAAGCCACGACCACAGGCACACATACAATCATCTGCACCCGCATTAGTTTAGGGTAATACAAAAATTCAAATTTACGCTCACATCTTCTATCCAAGAGAAAATATACGCACCTTTCCAATCATCTTGCTCACATACGCTTTACGCACTCGTCAATATACAATAGTTCACAATACACAGTTATGCTCGAATGCAGAACCACGTCTCTTCTTGGCTATGGCAGATTGTCTATGTAGCGAAAGAACAATCCATTCATCGCAGCGAAACTTCACTAACAGACAGAGTGGCCAGACATCATTTGGTTCATCATCGACGGCTTCTTCGCTATATACAAGATTCTGTGATCTTTCGCGTCCGGATCGTTCTAGCGTCTTCTTCTAATATCTTCACGCTTAGCAAGATTTGTTCGACTGACGTCAGGGTATTCTTGTTGCCGAAAATGATCACCGATCGGGGTGTATTCTGTTGTGTTCAGCATACTCTATATTGCTCGTTAAACCCTAATCTGACGGTCTTTTTACTCTCCCCTATGTTAATCTCCCCACAAATTTCACAAGTTAACTTCAAGACAACAATTTTTATCAGTACACCTGCCCGAGCCGTGTATAGCTGAACATGTGGGAGCATGACCTGTGATCCCGATGGAACAGGGAGCTTAGTCAAATCGAAGAAAACAAGGCGTTTCTTAAGAATGTAGTCGGAAGCTACCATCCCACAGTGAACTTTAAATTTGGACTTTTCTCTACAGCCTTTACAACCCTTGCTAGAATAGTTCATCTACATAGGAAGAGTGAGCGAAGTTGCAAACTGGCACGTCCTCTGTCGCGAGTGATCCCAACCTTCTCGGTCCCTCTTCGTCCCCCCGTCTCTCCTACCCTGACGTTCATTCACCGCCATCAGTGCTTCCCTTCTAATTCTAGTGACAAGGTATATGGATAACCGTTCTTTTTCAACATATCACTAATTTGATCAAAACCACGACTCCCTGCGCCTGTCTCATCTGAAAAAAGTCTAATCGCCCTTTGAATTGTGATCTCACCAAGATTGGACTTTAGTCTGCTTTCGATGAGCTGATTTAGTAATGCAAGAATATCCCCGATTGGTTAGGCTAACATACAACTCCGTTGTATACTTACATCGCCCGTCTCCTTCCCTAGTGTGATCAGTGGTCCAAACATAGGAACCGACCCTGCCCCTCCTCAGTCATTTCACAGGAAAACTGGAATCCGCCCTGTCTCTTCCCTTCAGAAAGTTAACGAACTCTATGAGTGATTCCTTTCCTTCCAACCAAACCCCTGCATAGTTCATCCAATATATCTTGTAAAGAAGGCTGGTTTGCGAGAGGCATGCTGCAAAGCTTAGGCTTTCAAAGCGGTGATGAAGAGAATCGCTATCGATAGGAGCTACTGGGTTTCCTTTTATCGATGTCCAAACAAAAAGTCCGCAAAAACAACATAAGTGTGAATTCAACTAAAGGGGCCCTGGATATGAATTTCATCGTATCTAACAATCAAACCAATAGTTGCTAACCGGGCAAAAATATATGTTTGACGTTCCAAAACAATAAACACACAGCTTTTTAACCTGACAACTTCCTGAAAAAATATCCGCGCTGCCATGTTAGTGGACCATTTTCACGTGCTTCACATGACCAGTGTGCTGCATGTGGAGTCTACGCTGTGCAGTGTATTCCTCGAATGCGACCTACACGGGAGTGTATGTTGAACAGTCGTGTCAGTCGACAGCTGAGTACCACCGCGCGCCATTCGAGTCAGATGAGGAGTAGAGGTGTCACTTTTCAGGGTTGTAGCTACCCGACCCGACCCGCCAAAACCCCCTCATCTACCCACCCACTACCCTCATGCCATATATGCTTGCCAGCTACCCGCCAATACCCACAAATCTCTGCAGCATTATGTCTGTCATGAAAAACTCATTTTTTCACAATGTCAGCTGTTTTGTGTTGATCTCTGCTCAACTAACTGAGTGACTATATTTCCTCAAGCTCCCAATTCCCATCAAATCATTTGGTATTTTATATCGTTTTATTTTAGGGGAAATTTTGCTACCCGCCAACTACCCACCTTAATCAAACGATTGCTTACTGCTACAAAACTACCCCGGTGGTACCAGTAACTACCGCATTCTGTGTGGGTAGTGGGTAGAAAAAGTGGCACCTATTTTTTTTAATGAAGCAGTCTCTGTCATGGCTCCCAGTCCACACGAACCGAACGGCGCGTCTTGACCCGAACCCGGTCCTGCTGACAGTTTTGCCCGTACTGGACCTCTGACACTATTGACACAACTGACCTGACCCTACTGATCCTGCCGAGTTCCGTGTCGCTGTACCCTTACTAAACCTACTGTCTTCTTGACCCTACGGACCCTGATAACCCTACTGGACACTGTTGATCCTTCTGACCTTCCTTCTGGCCCGCCTGACCCGCACTGATCCTTTCTGAACCGGCCTTGACCTGCCTGGCCCGCCTGGACCTGTGCCTGACCTGCCTGACCTGCCTGACCTGCCTGACCTGCCTAGACCTGCCTGACCTGCCTGACCTGCCTGACCTGCCTGACCCGCCTACCCGGCCTGCCTGACCTGCCTGACCTGCCTGACCTGCCTGACCTGCCTGACCTGCCTGACCTGCCTGACCTGCCTGGCCTGCCTGGCCTGCCTGACCTGCCTGACCTGCCTGACCTGCCTGACCTGCCTGGCCCGCCTGGCCCGCCTGATCCTTCTGACCCGCCTGACCCGCCTGACCTGCCTGGCCCGCCTGACCCGCCTGACCCGCCGGACCTGCCTGGCCCGGCTGCAGGACAGTCCAGCCACACTGGGACGTCGTATTTGGCAGCTGTGCCGGCAGGACGCGCTATTCCTGTCAGACCGCCGAGCCGACTCGAGTCGGGCCGGGCCGGACCGGCAGTGATGCCCTGCCATGTGCGCAGCGGCCGCCGTCGCCGCGTGTGTGTCAGTGACCCCTGGCCGGTGACACGATGCGCGTATCGACCCCGCTCGGTCGGGCCGGCCGGCCGCAGGCTGTTCGTACGACTCAAGGTCGCGTACCGCCGCGGTCGTGACGGCTGTGTCGGTCGCTCGTACTGACGCTGATTGCAACACACTTGGCCGGAGCGGGTGGCGGAAGAGAGGAGGTTCCATCAGGTCGGGCTCGTACGGCCGGGGGGTGGTCACTGAGATGGGTCTGGGGAGGGGGGGAGGGACGTGCTCAGGTAGATGTGCTGCTGTCGTGCTGCGGCCGTGAGGTGTGTGGTGGTCGGAGCTGTGCTTTGTGAATGAGGGTTTCTTGACGTGAAGTCATTTAGGCGCGTCCTGGGACTCGTTTCGTGAAGTGTATTCGGCTATTTGGACGTTTGAATTAATGTTATGCGGAATCTGGGTATTGCGGGGAAAATGACCAGTTTAAACTGTCGGCGAAACCTGGGTATTGCGGAGAAATGACACCCGTTTATACTGTCTAATCGGGTTGATTTCACTGCAGGAAACTGCTCATGTGTTCTTAAAATCGGCAGAGCATGCCTTGCGAAAGTGGTTGAGTTGGTTGCATAATGCTGGGAGATCACGTGCGTTGTGGTTTAACGTGGACGGACAGACACGAACTAGGACAGTGGTCACGTGTCAAATGCGTTGCCACAACAAACACAACATTTCTTTGGTGAGTCCGAATGTCTAACATTGTTTGTCAGTCTGGACAGCTGCTATGATTAATGAAATGTTAAACGATGACATATATGACAAATGCTATAGGAGAAGTTTCATGGGGTCTTCTTCATATCTGGGTTTAAATTACACTCTTAGATATTCATTGCGGTTTCCTAGTTGTCTCACAATAAGCGCTGAAACGCCTTCTCTTTTTTCCTCGTTTGAGTTCCACACGGTCCTAAATGGGATGCTTTCGTTTTAACCCTCGCCCCACCTTTTGTCAGTTGTACTTCCACCTTTGCCCTACGGGGGCGGGACTGAACAGCTCCCTCTTAACTTCCCAAACAAAGCGGCATCAGAACAATGCGGTACAGAACCAGCATGTTGGGACTGTCGAAGGAATCTAAACAGAATGGCTTTGCTTCTGGACTATCAGTGTATACCCATTCTGCTAATTAGTAGTCTGCGTTAACGGGCGCGATATAGCCCTTCGTGTTGGGCGCCATAAAAAACATTCATCATCATTGAATCTAACATTAATGCGATTTTTAGGTTTGTGGTCAACATGTGACCTTGCCAGGTCAGGTGAATGACCTTAAGATCGACCATGTCCAAAAATAGCGATTTTGCTCTGTCCGTCGGTCATAACCAAGTTATGATAATTAAAGTGAATTGGTTAGCGTCAAAATGTTGGTCGTTGTATTAGCTATCTAGTAATTATCGATTTTTAGGTATGGGGCAGTTAATGACCTCTTAGGTCACGGAAATCGTCACCATAGATGATAATGGCTATGCGTTTTGCATTACACCACATGTACAGTGTAGTGTAAATGTTCTGTCCATGCAAAAGTTATGTCCGCTTTCTCTGCCTCTGTCTGTCGGTGCTGCACGCAGTGGAATCAAATGCAAGTACTAAAGCCCTCTTCCCCGGTATCAGGGGCGAGGGCAAAAATAGTTTCATCAGATTTCACTACGTGTAGCACTGACAGACAGCACCGATGGACAAAGTTGACATTGAACTAAACGGCGTGCGCTAACCAAAGCTTTTTAAGGATACTTTCTACGCTAGCTTCCGTCAGACGAAAACAAACATCGCCCCAGAGAACTGGAGGGTGTATTTGAATAGTGCACTGAAAGGACTGCTACTATATAGCCGTTTTCACGAAGGATTTATTCGCCGGGCGCATCGTCATCGACTCATCGGGTGGTGTCGATGAACGGACAGAACATTTGCACTACACTGTACTCAGTGTACACTGTACGCTTAATATAACTTCCGAACGTAGAGAGATAAAGAGACACCGTAAAAAGCAACGTATTGACTGTCATAAGGCAGATCCAAAAGCATCCCATTTTTAGTATCTAGGTTAATTGGTGATCTTTGGGATCCGGTCCACGGCCCTATGGGGTCTGTCATGACAAAAGGTCATAGGTCACGATCTAGTAGTATACACTATTTTGATAGGATACGTATACTTGTTTTAAACCCAGCTACGGACAATTTCAGCAAGCTGCGTAGCATATCAAAAAATGCCAAGAAAACCTCATGGGGCTGTCAGCCTCCCCCATAGGGCGAGGGTTTATCGTCGTGAGGCCCCTATACCACCCAGTAGGTAAAATTAGCTTAATAATATTACATGTTCCTATACAAAATCAGGGGACAGACAGAATGAAGAGGCATTACCTTGCGCCATTTTAAAGCAGTGTTTGAAAGGGCGTAGGATCCTATTTAGTTGAGGGCTTTCTGCTCCCCCCTTCCACCCCCACCGAACTTGGCTTCAGCCCTCCAACTTTGACGAGGAAGTTGCTCAATTCCTGGGATAAATGTTTATTTTTATGGATTTGTATGGTACTTTTAGCAATTTTCCCCAGCTCTGCACCCGCTCCCCCCTCAATGTAGAGGCTACGCCCCTGTCTGCTTGTGTCGTCAGTGGGTGCACTATGACCTCTGCGCCGTCATCGTGCTCCCACGTCCCAATATCGTCATCAATGCATATATCGCGCTGTGTGTGTGTGTAGTGGAAATGAACGGAGTCCTAGTCAGCTGTTTAAAGCATTGCAGGTACTCAGTCTCAGCCACGATGGGACAATATTAACCTATCAGAAGTCCACTTTTCGAATGGGCGCAAATTGACCAAAGGTGTCGGCACGCCCTTAAACCCCAATAAACAAACAAGCCTACTTTTCGACACCCTAACGTGATCGTGGGCGATTCTGCATATCCGCTAGCTCCATGAATGACTAGATAATTTACGTCTGTACTATCCAGAACCATCGACTTGATGAATCGGTTGTACTCTGGGACGTAAAACTAAACCTCATTAAAACCAATCTTCCGTAGCTCACAAAGTACCCGAAATATCTCCCGGATCCAACTTTGGCCGGTGATTCTTGGCAGTCAGTGGGCGTAGTCGGTTGCATGACGGTCCGAACTTGTCCACCCGCCGGCCCGTGTCCTCCGCCGCGTGGCCGTCGTTCACGGAATCTGTATGTCAAAGGTTAGTCGTGCTCTCCTGTAGTCGGTTCATCACACCCGTTAGCGAGTTACGCCCGAGGACCGGTGGGCGGTGGGCGGACGTGCGTTGGCGACATGCCGCTGTTGTCGCTAAGATGAGACGGCTGGCTTCTTGGAAGTGAACTGATAAGCAAACATGAATTTGTGGTCACATCTGTCCGCCATCATGGTCACCTTGGTAGTCGCGGTGCCCATAAGCCCAAATCATCAGCAGCGGCAGCAGCATCAGCAGCATTGTAGCATGGTTCGCTCCCAATTGACAGGATCCGTGCCCGTGTGACGCTTCTTGGATGTTCCCGCCGGCAGTAAAAGGGATGGCGGATGTGTTACCGAGTAAGGTCAGCTGGCCGCCTGTGTCTGCTGTGTGTTACGTACGACCTTTGACTGTTTCGACTGTGTGTCTGCGTCCCTCTGCATCAGGGTGTCACTGTGTCCCTCTTTATCAGAGTGCCACTGTGTCCCTCTGTATCAGAGTGTCACTGTGTCCCTCTGTATCAGGGTGTCACTGTGTCCCTCTGTATCAGAGTGTCACTGTTTCCCTCTGTATCAGAGTGTCACTGTCCCTCTGTATCAGAGTGTCACTGTGTCCCTCTGTATCAGAGTGTCACTGTGTCCCTCTGTATCAGCAGTGGTCACTGTGCTCCCCTGTCTCAGAGTGTCGCTGTGTCCCCTCTGTATCAGAATGTCACGTTTCCCTCTGTATCAGCAGGTCACTGTGTCCCTCTGTACAGAGTGTCACTTGTCCCTCGTATCAGAGTGTCACCTGATGTCCCTCTGTATCAGGAGTTGCTCGCCTTTTGTCCCTCTGTCATTCAGAGTGCACTCGTGTCCCTCGTATCAGAGTGTCACTGCGATCCCTCCTGTATCCGAGTGTCACTGTGTCCCTCTAGTATCAGTGTCACTGTGTCCCTTCCTCGTATCAGAGCTGTCGCTGTGTCCCTCCTGTATCAGAATGTCACTGTTTCCTCTGTATTCAGCTCGCGTGTCACTGTGTCCCTCTGCTATCAGAGGTCACTGCTTGTCCCTCTGTATCAGAAGTGTCACTGTGTCCCTCTTGCAATCAGTGTCACATGCTGCTCCCTCTCTACAGAGTTGTCGCTGTGTCCCTCTGTATCAGAGCTCGGTCACTGTTTCCCTCGTATCAGAGTGTCACTGGTGTCCCTCTGGTATCAGAGTGTTCACTGTGTCCCTCCGTATTCAGAGTGTCACTGTGTCCTCCTTGTTATCAGAGTGTCACTGGTGCCCTCTGCTATCAGAATTGTCCACTGTGTCCCTCTGTATTCCGCGAGTGATACGCCCTTTGTCCCTCTGTATTTCAGAGTCGCTTTGTCCCTCTGTATCAGAGTGTACACACTGCGTCCCTCTGTATCCAGAGTGTCACTGTGTCCCTCTGTATCAGAGTGTCACTGTGTCCCTCTGTATCAGAGTGTCACTGTGTCCCTCTGTATCGGTGTGTCACTGTGTCCCTCTGTATCAGAGTATCACTGTGTCCCTCTGTATCAGTGCCACTGTTTCCCTCTGTATCAGAGTGTCACTGTGTCCGCCTGCATCAGGGTGTCACTGTTTCCCTCTGTATCAGAGTGTCACTGTGTCCCTCTGTATCAGAGTCCCACTGTGTCTGCCTGTATCAGAGCGTGTCCGGGTGAGTAGGTGGCGTTCGGACCGTGTTTGTTCAGACCGTGTGGCTGCCGGGCCGCTGGTATCGCCGATAAGACCGCTCGCTCACCGCTGCTCGCGCTGGTCGACCAGCCAGTCAGTGTGCGTCGTGCTGTCACTGCTGTCACTGCTGCCGCGCCGTCATCGTAGTGTCACGACGCCAGGATCGCCCCGACAACGGAGACCAGAATACCAGACGCATTCAAGAGTGCGTGTGCTGTGTGTGTGTGTGTATGTGACACGCCTGTGACTGTGAACTTCTGCGTCTTCCTGATTCCTGTCAGACGGTTTTGGTCGCTGTGATTGGTGAGTTGCGTGTGTGGATATCTACCGGGCTCGGGAACGGCGGGCTATCACTCGCCGACGTCCTCCCCAAGTGTTGCTTCAAACTGTCTCGTGTCTGCACCCTGTCGTCTGACCCTGGTGTCTGACCTGGTGTCTGACCTGAGTGTACTAGGCCACACTAAGCTCCTTGGCCCGTGTCTGGCCCGTGTCTGGCCCCTGTCTGACCCCCTGTCTGACCCCTGTTGCACCCCTCGCGTCTGACAGACCTCTCCGTGTTGACCCGTGTCTGACAGGACTTCACCCGTGTCTACCCGTGTCTGACCGCTGGTCTGACCCGTGTTGACCCGCGTCTGACCCGGTGCTCTGACCCTGTGCTCTGCACCGTACTCTCGCACCACGTGTCTGACCCGTGTCTGACCCGTGTCTGACCCGTGTCTGACCCTGTATCTGACCGTATCTGAACCGTATCTGACCCGTATCTGACCTGTGTCTGACCCTTGTTCTGACCAGCTATCCTGACCGTATCTGACCGTATCTGACCCGATCTGACCCGTATCTGACCCGTATCTGACCCGTATCTGACCCGTATCTGACCCGTATCTGACCCGTATCTGACCCGTATCTGACCCGTGTGTACCCACCAGGTCGGTCTCCGGGGCAGACGTCGCGGCGCCACCGTTCGGCCGACAGAGGGGGTCCGTCGTCCGCTGCGGCAGCCGCCGGCGGTCCGCAGCCAGCCTCCAACACGGGGTCCTGCACCAGCAGCAGGTGGGTGTCGCACCCCTCCCCCGCACCCCTCCCTCTGTCTGGACCGCAGCCAGCCTCCTAACAGGCTCCTGCACTAGAATCAAGTTCCAACTCCGTGCAAACATTTCTCGGAACTGATTTAACTATTCAGTCCGCAGTATGCTGTACGAACGAGCTATGACACAGCGGTGTCGCGTCTTAGTGTCCTGTGACCTCTGTGGGTCCTATGTGGGACGCCGACCCGGTGACGTGTAGGCTTCTGTAGAACTGATGGCTGCTGGTCAGATGTTGCCACTTCAGATAATGGGATGTGAAGGCCGTTAATCGTACCAACACGGAAGGTGTGCCTCTGCACACGGAGATGGTGTTCGACGGATTAAAGGCTTCCACTGCACTTTACGACCAAAGTCTTGCACGGCGTCGAGGGTATCGAGTACAAGTGCGTTGAGTCCAGGTTGGTAGCGCCCGAAAGCAGTGAAGACAACAATCCTCTTCGTTCTTCGCCGTACGTGGTAGAGAGGACAACTTGAAAGCTTCCACAGTGCTGAGCTAGTTTTCGAAGACAAGTTTGGCATTAGATAGACACACGTGCGCTCCATTAGAGTCTTATCCGCTTGGGAAATGGCTTGGTGATGTATTGTAGTAAGGTCATTTTGCTGCTCTTGGCTGAGGCTCCCCTCATTCCCCTGGTATATTATCACTGGTAGTGGAACTATGTTTCGATGTTGCTGGTGGAGTGATTGGCATGACTTCAGAAAGCACTAAAGCAGCAGCATAGCCTCTCTTCAATTGCGTGTATCCGTATGTCTGGACACATGCCGCCATTTTTGGCCAGTGCCTATGGGCACTATGGGCAGTGTTTCGCAACACATTCCCCCATAAGTCCCTGCCAGCACATAACTCGCTCTTCGGCAATGCAATCCACAGCTTCTCGCGCGCGATGTATGACAATAATCTTGCCGGCAATGCTCACGGGCCTCTTAAATCGTCCGTGAGATTGAATCCCGAGTATTTCTGTTCGCGGGCCGAGTAGCCGGTATTCTGACGGGCGCATTGCGTCACCGCACAGAAACCTTATCTGCTGCTGTCGTGTACTGCTTGCCTCTGCGTCAGAGCTCATATCTCCTTCCGCACACACGCACTCGCACGCACGCACCGCACGCACCGCACGCACGCAGCACGCACACGCACTCACGCACGCACACGCAGCACGCACGACACGCACGCCACGCCAACCACACAACACACGCACACACCGCACCACACACGCACACACGCACACACGCACGGCGCACGCACGCACACGCACGCACGCACACAACGCACGCCGCACACACGCCACGCCGACGCACGCACGCACGCACGCACGCAACGCACGCACGCACGCACGCACGCACACACACACACACACACACACACACACACACACACACACACACACACACACACACACACACACACACACACACACACACGGCTGGCCATTGACGTATCAGTCGCAGCAGCAGCACGTGGCGGAGACGGTGCTATTTCTGGACGCTTTGTCATTTCTGCTCCGGGTTCAGCCGGCAGCTGTCGTAGCGAACGGTCGCTTTGTCAGATCCAGCACTGCCTGGGTGTCTCCAAGGGCCTCTGGAAGTTTTGCTGGAATGGTAATCACCTGATGAAATGCGTACATTGCATCGTGAATGGGCGCACGTTCGTAGAAGGGGCGATGCTGGAAAGGCCGATTGGCAAATGAGAGTACTTGAAGACTGGGAGTCGGCGCTCATTTCGGTCATCTCTAAGTTTAAATGGGCCGGCGATCTTATCTGACGCGCAGCGCGATCGAGTGCTCAGAGTTCTATCTCGAGGGTTTGTAGTAGAGATGGCAAAACGTGGACCTGAGAACCCAGTCTGGACCCAGTTGGTTCCAGACTGGGCCCCGCCAAACGATAACGGGTGCAGGCTGGGTCCAACTCATGTTTCAGGCTGGTTTCCTGCAAGTAGAAACACTGATACGCAGTTTTCTTTGTGCTGTGGGCCGATCTGAACTGCATGTATTTGCAACCACAAAAGTTAGTTTACTTGCACTAACCTGTGCAGTGCAGATTTTTAAATGCATATTAGCTGCGAGACAACATTTTGCTAGTAGGGTCCGCTGGGTCCATACTTGCCTTGCACCGTGTATAGGTGGGTATAACTGGGTATAACTGGGTATAACTGGGTATAACTGGGTATAA
>VOPJ01016547.1:22853-85980 GCA_014673585.1 Semibalanus balanoides
TGTGTCCCTCTGTATCAGAGTGTCACTGTGTCCCTCTGTATCAGAGTGTCACTGTGTCCCTCTGTATCAGAGTCCCACTGTGTCCCTCTGTATCATAATGTCACTGTGTTCCTCTGTATCAGAATGTCACTGCGTCCCTCTGTATCAGAGTGTCAGTGTCCCTCTGTATCAGAATGTCACTGTGTCTCTCTGTATCAGAGTCCCACTGTGTCCCTCTGTATCAGAGTGTCCGTGTGTCCCTCTGTATCAGAGTGTCACTGTGTCCCTCTGTATCAGAGTCCCACTGTGTCCCTCTGTATCAGAGTGTCACTGTGTTCCTCTGTATCAGAAAATTCACTGGCGTGCCCTCTGTATCAGAGTGGTCACTGTGTTCCCTCTGTATCAAGAGTGTCAACTGTGTCCCTCTGTATCATAATGTCATGTGTCCTCTGTATCAGAATGTCACTTCACTGCGTCCCTCTGTATCAGAGTGTCACGGTCCCTCTGTAATCAGAATGTCAGTGTCTCTCTTGTATCAGAGTCCACTGGTGACCCTCTGTATAGAGTGTCAGTGTGTCCCTCGTATCCAGAGTGTCACTGTGTCCCTCTGTAATCAGAGTGTCACTGTGTCACTCTTGTATCAGAAGTCCACTGTGTCCCTCTGTAATCATAATGGTCATGTGTTCTCTGTATCAAGAATGTCACTGCGTCCCCTGTATCAGGTGTCAGTGTCTCTGTAATCAGAATGTCACTGTGTCCTCTGTATCAAGAGTCCCACGTGTCCCTCTGTATCAGGGTGTTACAGTGTCCCTCTGTATCAGAGTGTCACTGCGTCCCTCTGTATCAGAGTGTCACTGCGCCCCTCTGTATCAGAGTGTCACTGCGTCCCTCTGTATCAGAGTGTCACTGTATCCACTCTGTATCAGAGTGTCACTGTGTCCCTCTGTATCAGAGTGTCACTGTGTTCCCTCTGTATCAGAGTGTCACTATGTCCCTCTGTATCAGGGTGTCACTGTGTCCCTCTGTATCAGGGTGTCACTGTGTCTCTCTTAATCAGAGTGTCACTGCGTCCCTCTGTATCAGAGACCTACTGTGTCCCTCTGTATCAGAGTGTCACTGTGTCCCTCTGTATCAGGGTGCACTGTGTCCCTCTGTATCAGAGTCCCACTGTGTCTGCCTGTATCAGAGCGTGTCCGGGTGAGTAGGTGGCGTTCGGACCGTGTTTGTTCAGACCGTGTGGCTGCCGGGCCGCTGGTATCGCCGATAAGACCGCTCGCTCACCGCTGCTCGCGCTGGTCGACCAGGCAGTCAGTGTGCGTCGTGCTGTCACTGCTGCCGCGCCGTCATCGTAGTGTCACGACGCCAGGATCGCCCCGACACGGCGATCCAGGGCATCAGTGTGTGTGTGTGTGTGTGTGTGTGTGTATATGTGACACGCTGTGACTGTGAACTCTGCGTCTCTGATTCTGTCAGACGGTGGTCGCTGTGATTGGGTGAGTTGTGTGTGGATATCTACCGGCTCGGAACGGCGGGGCTTCCTCGCCGACGTCTCCCAAGTGTGCTTCAGCTGTCTGTGTCTGACCTGTGTCTGACCTGTGTCTGACCTGTGTCTGACCTGTGTCTGGCCCCTGTCTGGCCCGTGTCTGGACCCGTGTTGGCCACTGTCTGACCCCTAGTCTGACCCCTGTTCTGACCCTGTCTGACCCCTGTCGACCCTGTCCTGAACAGACTTACCCGTGTCTGACCCGTGTCTGACAGACTTACCGTGTCTTGACCCGTGGTATGACCGTGTCTGACCCGTGTCCTGACGCCGTATCTGACCCGTATCTGACCGTATGCTACCCGCGTATCTGACCCGTATCTGACCCGTATCTGACCCGTATCTGACCCGTATCTGACCCGTATCTGACCCGTATCTGACCCGTGTGTACCCACCAGGTCGGTCTCCGGGGCAGACGTCGCGGCGCCACCGTTCGGCCGACAGAGGGGGTCCGTCGTCCGCTGCGGCAGCCGCCGGCGGTCCGCAGCCAGCCTCCAACACGGGGTCCTGCACCAGCAGCAGGTGGGTGTCGCACCCCTCCCCCGCACCCCTCCCTCTGTCTGGACCGCAGCCAGCCTCCTAACAGGCTCCTGCACTAGAATCAAGTTCCAACTCCGTGCAAACATTTCTCGGAACTGATTTAACTATTCAGTCCGCAGTATGCTGTACGAACGAGCTATGACACAGCGGTGTCGCGTCTTAGTGTCCTGTGACCTCTGTGGGTCCTATGTGGGACGCCGACCCGGTGACGTGTAGGCTTCTGTAGAACTGATGGCTGCTGGTCAGATGTTGCCACTTCAGATAATGGGATGTGAAGGCCGTTAATCGTACCAACACGGAAGGTGTGCCTCTGCACACGGAGATGGTGTTCGACGGATTAAAGGCTTCCACTGCACTTTACGACTAAAGTCTTGCACGGCGTTGAGGGTATTGAGTACAAGTGCATTGAGTCCAGGTTGGTAGCGCCCGAAAGCAGTGAAGACAACAATCCTCTTCGTTTTTCGCCGTACGTGGTAGAGAGGACAACTTGAAAGCTTCCACAGTGCTGAGCTAGTTTTCGAAGACAAGTTTGGCATTAGTGTCGTATCCGCCTGGGGAATGGCTTGGTGATGGATTGTAGTAAGGCCATTCTGCTGCTCTTGCTCCCCTCATTCCCCTGGGATATTATCACTGGTAGTGGAACTATGTTTCGATGTTGCTGGCGGAGTGATTGGCATGACTTCAGAAAGCACTAAAGCAGCAGCATAGCCTCTCTTCAATTGCGTGTATCCGTATGTCTGGACACATGCCGCTATTTTTGGCCAGTGCCTATGGGCACTATGGGCAGTGTTTCGCAAGACATTCCCCCATAAGTCCCTGCCAGCACATAACTCACTCTTCGGCAATGCAATCCACAGCTTCTCGCGCGCGATGTATGACAATAATCTTGCCGGCACTGCTCACGGGCCTCTTAAATCGTCCGTGAGATTGAATCCCGAGTATTTCTGTTCGCGGGCCGAGTGAGCCGGTATTCTGGGGCGCATTGCGTCACCGCCAGCTTATCTGCTGCTGTGGTGTACTGCTGCCCTCTGGTCAGAGCTCTAATATTCTCTCCACACACACACACACACAGCACACAACACACTACACAACGACAAACACACACACAAACACACACACACACACACACACACAACACACACACAACCACAACACACACACCACACACACACACACACACAACACACACACACACACACCACACACACACACACACACACCGCACACGCATCAACGCACACGCACACGCAACACGCACATGCGCACACGCACGCAACACGCACGCACACACGCACACACGCACACCACGCACACACGCACACACGGCTAGGGCATCTCTGCTTACAACACACAATTACGCACACACGCACACAATAGACGCACTGTGCTGATTGCTAGCTATAACACGGCACGCACGACGCACGCACGCACATGTCGCACGCACCGCACGCACGCACACACGCAACACAACGCACACACGGCACACACGCACACACGCACACACGCACACACGCAACACACGTATATACACACAGCAACACACGCACACACACACACACACACACACACACACACACACACACACACACACACACACACACACACACACACACGGCTGGCCATTGACGTATCAGTCGCAGCAGCAGCACGTGGCGGAGACGGTGCTATTTCTGGACGCTTTGTCATTTCTGCTCCGGGTTCAGCCGGCAGCTGTCGTAGCGAACGGTCGCTTTGTCAGATCCAGCACTGCCTGGGTGTCTCCAAGGGCCTCTGGAAGTTTTGCTGGAATGGTAATCACCTGATGAAATGCGTACATTGCATCGTGAATGGGCGCACGTTCGTAGAAGGGGCGATGCTGGAAAGGCCGATTGGCAAATGAGAGTACTTGAAGACTGGGAGTCGGCGCTCATTTCGGTCATCTCTAAGTTTAAATGGGCCGGCGATCTTATCTGACGCGCAGCGCGATCGAGTGCTCAGAGTTCTATCTCGAGGGTTTGTAGTAGAGATGGCAAAACGTGGACCTGAGAACCCAGTCTGGACCCAGTTGGTTCCAGACTGGGCCCCGCCAAACGATAACGGGTGCAGGCTGGGTCCAACTCATGTTTCAGGCTGGTTTCCTGCAAGTAGAAACACTGATACGCAGTTTTCTTTGTGCTGTGGGCCGATCTGAACTGCATGTATTTGCAACCACAAAAGTTAGTTTACTTGCACTAACCTGTGCAGTGCAGATTTTTAAATGCATATTAGCTGCGAGACAACATTTTGCTAGTAGGGTCCGCTGGGTCCATACTTGCCTTGCACCGTGTATAGGTGGGTATAACTGGGTATAACTGGGTATAACTGGGTATAACTGGGTATAACTGGGTATAACTGGGTATAACTGGGTATAAATGGGTATAAATGGGTATAAATGGGTATAACTGGGTCAATTTTTCGGCTTTTGAGACCGGGTTGTGTCTGGGTCCAAAAATATTAACTTTTGCCACCTCTAGTTTGCAGCCCTGTCCAGCGGATGTGGGGCTGTCGGGTATGGTTATATGACAAGATGTACGGAGTGGCTAGAGCTACATTTGGCCAGGCCAGGCTGTAGACTCGGAAGTTGTTGAAAATGACGGTGGCTGCTATTTGTGGCCGGCCTCGTCATATTTCACATAGGATACTTTTGTTTGTGATACTTCTAACTGTACTTAATCACAATGTTTTTTGTTCTCTAATTTTCCTTGGTTTTGGGCGCAAATTGACCTGTAGTGCCGGCGTGCCCTTTAACCCCAATAAATAAACAAACCTTTTACTTGGTTGCAATGTATTAGTTCCACTGTTATGCTTTCAACGCCGTCACACGTCACTGGTTGATGGATAGAGCCATCATTCTTCTATGCATATTGCATACTGCAGCCGTGTGCCATCTGTGAGCCTACATTAGCGTGAGCGATGCGCCGACAGACGCTGTCCCTGCCGCTGTCAGTGAGCAGATGCACGGTGCAGAGCTTCTGTGACCGATAGCCCCCCCCCCTCCCCTCCGCTGCCGATCGGTGAACCCCCACCTCCCACCTCCTGTGATCGGTTTACACGTGACTCATGGCGGCGTATCTGTGGCCTCCCGCCGGCGCGCCGGGCTGTATTAGGAGAGACCAGCCTCGCTCACTGATAGAGACATGGGAGCAGTGTGTGGGCTGCTGACAGCGGCTGTCGGGTGCCGGAGATACGGCGAGGGAACGCGGGCTTCTCGGATTTTCGGCGGATGTTCTGAGGAGGTGTTAGTGAGAGATAGTCGCCTTTAGGAGCTGAGCACGAGTGGACAAGAGACCGTTGTGTTGTCTGTGATAGCTGATGTCCAGCATCGCGAAGTCTCGTGTTGGTCGTGCCGTTTGATGAAAGCCGCCTTCAAGGGATTTGGAATTAACGTCTAGAATAGTTGATAAGGACATGTACACCCTGTGGGAGTATACATCTCGTCAGGTGTTTTAGAAGACTCGGCCTGATGCTTGTTAGTGCCAGTTTGTCCTTGGTATGGTATTTGTCCTCCTTATCTCAACCTTGCTACGCCAGCTTGCAAAGTTAAATGCCAACTGCATCACATTGCTGCTTACAAGGGTCTATCGACTCTTCGAGGCTCTCTTCATCGGATCTGCCGCGTTTTAAACCGATCACGCCTTCACTGTGACGGCGTTCACTGACGACTGAAGCGCATTGTGTCGTCATGGCGGTTTGATGACGTCACTCGAGTCGGGCACGTCATCTATCGACTGATCTTGGGAGAGAGCCAGAGCCATGCGGAAAACACTGCGACTGGACTTCAGCCTTCCTGAACATGGTCATCGCACCTGGCGATTGCGGTGCCTCCAACCTTCGCTCGGTCCCGAACATCTGCGATTGGTCTAGTGTGACCAATGCGTCATTGTCCTAGTGCTCCGTTCTTTGGCCTGTATTAGTGTGATGGATGCACCCGAGAACGGCGGAGGGCCGTCTGTCAGGCGAACCGTACATAGTGGGCGGTGTAGTCTGCTCCGTTTGGCGAAATACGGCGTCATTTGCCGGCCTTGGACCCGGGGCAGACTGCAGGCTGCGCGAGCGGCATAGAGTCCGAACGGAACAAATACAGAAACTTGGCATACAATCACGGAGACTGGAGTTCATATTATGAAATACAGAACACAGAAGGAATCCAGCTGTAGAAAGCCCGCGCTCTTGTAGTCTTGGAAAATTGTTGATAACAAATTACAAAATATTTATTGTATTTTTCGTAACCTGGATTACAAAGTTTTCGTAATCGTCTAGCAAGTAATTGTCATTGTTTTTACGTGTCTGAGGGCTAGGATTTGCAGGAGCAGTTGTTAACACATATTGCGCCACTGATGATATATAGACGCCATCGTTTCTGCGCTCTGGGGGTGCGGTGGCGTGTACTGCGCACCGCACTGGCCCACAAGTGGTCCCGGAGCCGGGGGTCGTGTGTCATGGCTCGGCTTGGCTCGCGACACTCGGCTGCCGAACCTGGCTGGGCTGGCCTGGGCTGGCCTGGGCTGGCCTGGCCTGCTGGTCTGCTGGTCTGCTGGTCTGCTGGTCTGCTGGTCTGCTGGCCTGCTGGTCTGCTGGCCTGGCTGGCTGGCTGGCTGGCTGGCTGGCTGGCTGGCTGGCTGGCTGGCTGGCTGGCTGGCTGCTGGCTGCTGGCTGCTGCTGGCTGGCTGGCTGGCTGCTGCTGGCTGGCTGGCTGGCTGGCTGGCTGGCTGGCGGCTGGCTGGCTGGCTGGCTGGCTGGCTGGCTGGCTGGCTGGCTGGCTGGCTGGCTGGCTGGCTGGCTGATATATAGCGCTAAAGACATGTGGATGTAAAGTGTGCTGTATTTGTTATCGCCTTAATGACAACCTTTTATGGTTGTCTGGTTATATCCTTCATGAACAACCTTTTATGCTTGGTCCTGTGTCCTGTGATCAGACACTTTCGCTAACTAGAACCCACCTTGATTAATCCAAAAGTCATGTCGACCGAGCGGCACGATCTGGTTCCTCCCCCCCCCCCCCCCCCATCCGGTTCACTAGTTCAATATAGAGTCCCAGTACGGCCACAGAACAGGCCTGCCGTCCGCTGACAGTATCTGACATTATCCGATCACGAGTGGTAGGTACGGATGACGCTGGCCTTTGAAGTGGTATTGGATAACCCGCATGGCATTTGTGGAAATGTATTTTATAGCTTGCACAATTGTTATAAATGTCAGATTCCAAGTGATTGATCCTGTATAATATTTTAAGGGAAGGTGCCAGGAAAATATTGGAAATAGGAAGATGGTTTATGGCCTCAAATATTCTCAGGCTCGCTTGCAAGTTATGTCTGAATCTACCTTGTCCAGTTGGTTATAATTTAACATTCATATTGTCAAGAATACAATGAAGCCTTCTCCGTGGACACGCCCTTCATTGTGTATGCATCGCTTCTGCATTCTGAACAGCCGAGAAGCACCATCGCGTATTCATTCGCGATGACTGGCGGTTTTTGTCAAATCGCTCCGTCCGCCGTCTGTCGTTGTATGTGGTCCGGTCAGTGCCAGTGTCAGACTGGTCCGTCATGGCCAGACTGGTTCCGGTCAAGTGGGTCAGACTGGTCCGGTTCAGTGGGTCAGAACTGGTCCACGTCGTGGCCAGACTGGTCCGGTCAGTGTCAGACTGGGTCCAGTCAGTGGTCAATACTGGTCCGGTCAGTGGCCTGACTGGTCCGGTCCAGTGGTCATACTGTCGGTCAGTGGTCAGACTGGTCCGGTAGTGGGTCAGACTGGTCCGGTCAGTGGTCAGATTTGGTCCAGTCAGTGGCCAGACTGGTCCCAGGTTGTCAGTGGCCAATGGTCGGTCAGTGGCCAACTGGCGCCGGCAGTGGTCGGACTGGTCGGTCAGTGTCAGACTGGCCCGTCAGTGGTCATACTGGTCCGGTCAGTGGTCAACTGGTCTGGTCAGTGGTCAAAACTGGTCCGGGTCAAGTGGTCAGACTGGTACGGTCAGTGGTTCAGACTGGTCGGTCAGTGGGTCAGACTGGCCCGGTCAGTGGTCAGACTGGCCCGGTCAGTGGTCAGACTGGCCCGGTCAGTGGTCAAACTGGCCCGGTCAGTGGTCAGACTGGCCCGGTCAGTGGTCAGACTGGCCCGGTCAGTGGTCAAACTGGTCCTGGTCAGTGGTCAGACTGGTCCGGTCAGTGGTCAGACTGGCCCGGTCAGTGGTCATACTGGTCCAGTCAGTGGTCAGACTGGTCCGGTCAGTGGTCTGTGGCGACTCTCTGGTCTGCGTCTCCCCGTCCAGTCAGTGGTCAGACTGGTCCGGTCAGTGGTCTGTGGCGACTCTCTGGTCTGCGTCTCCCCGCCAGCTGGTCGTGTGAGGCAGCGTCGTGATGGGGTCGGGCGGTCGGGCCCCCGGTGGTGGGGCGCGGTGCTCGGTGTCTGGTCCGGCTGGGCCGCGCGGCGACGCCCCGTGCCGCTTTGCCGCTTATCTTGAGTCCTGTTGACAGCTCTGATACGGCCGTCACGCTGGCAACCTCGGTCACCACACGGGCGGACAGGGCTGGTCCGACCCAGCGCAGTACAGCACAGTGTGGCACAGTGTGGCACAGAACAGCACAGCACAGTGTGGCACAGCGCAGTACAGCACAGTGTGGCACAGAACAGCACAGTGTGGCACAGCGCAGTGTGGCACAGCACAGCAGCAGTGTGGCACAGCGCAGTACAGCACAGTATGGCACAGAACAGCACAGTGTGGCACAAGCACCAGTGCGTCACAGCACATGTGCTGGCAGGGCACTGTGTCGGACCACGGCACATTGTCAACACAGCACAGCACGGCACAGCACGGCACAGCACGGCACAGCACGGCACAGCACGGCACAGCACGGCACAGCACAACACAACACCGGCGTCACCACATGGCTGGCAGGGTCTGGTCGGACCCGGCACAGTTCAACACAGCACGGCACAGCACGGCACAGCACGGCACAGCACGGCACAGCACGGCACGGCACAGCACGGCACAGCACGGGCCACAGCACGGCACAGGCACGGCACGGGCCAACAGCACGGCCACAGCACGGCACGGCACGGCACGGCACGGCACGGCACGGCACCGGCACGGCACGGCAACGGCCAACGGCACGGCAACAGCAACGGCACAGACGCTGCAACGTCCGGTCAACAGCAAGGTATCTGTCAGTCACAGCCTGGTCACAACAGGTCACAAACAGGTCGCAGTGCGGCAGGGTCACAGCGGGCTGTGTAGCAGGTCACAACAGTCGCAGTGCGGAAGGGTCAGCGGGCTGTGTAGAACAGGTCACAACAGTGTCACAACAGTTCGCAGTGCGGCAGGTCACAGCGGGTTGTGGTAGGCAGGTCACAACAGGTCACAAACAGGTCGCAGTGCGCGGTCAAGGGGCTGTGGTAGGCCAGGTCACAACAGGTCACACAGTCGCAGTGAACGGCAGGTCCAGCGGGCTGTGGTAGCAAGGTCACAACAGGTCGTATTAGGTCGCAGTGCGCAGGTCACAGCGGCTGTGGTAGGCAGGTCAACAACAGGTCGCATTTAGGTCGCAGTGGCGGCAGGTCATAAAAAAGGCGGGGCTGTGGTAGGCAGGTCACAAACAGGTCGTATTAGGTCGCAGTGCGGGCAAGGTCAAAGCGGGCTGTGGTAGCAGGTCACAACAGGTCGTATTAGGGTCGCAGTGCGGCAGGTCACAACAGGTCGTATTAGGTCGCAAGTGCGGCTAGGTCCACAGCGGGCTGTGGTAGGCAGGTCCACAACAGGTCGTATTAGGTCGCAGTGCGGCAGGTCACAGCGGGCTGTGGTAGGCAGGATCCACAAACAGGTCGTATTAGGTCGCATGTGCGCAGGTCACAGCGGGCCTTGTGTAGGCAAGGTCACAACAGGCTCGCAATTTAGGTTCGGCAGTGCGGCAGGTCAGCAGCGGGCTGTGTAGGCAGGTCAACACAGTGTCGTATTAGGTGCAGTGCGGCAGGTCACAGCGGGCCGTGGTAAGGGCAGGTCACAGCGGGCTGTGGTAGGACAGGTCACAGCGGGCCGTGGTAGGGCAGGTCACAGCGGGCTGTGGTAGGGTAGGTCACAACAGGTCGCAGTGCGGCAGGTCACAGCGGGCCGTGGTAGGGCAGGTCACAACAGGTCGTATTACGACAGGTCATGACAGTAACTGGGCTCGGCGTGTTGGCAGCGGGCCGGCCATGGCTTCTCGGTTCATGTTGACCCGGCAACAGGCCGCACCCTGCCCACCTGCTGTCGGCCAGCTCCACTAACACGAGACTCATCCACCTGCTGCGGTCAGCTCCTCTGCAAAACAACGGTGTATCCAGCCCGCGGCCTCCTCTGGTCCGACGCCGGGTGTCTGCCTGGGCGGGGTGTCTGTCCGCGGCCTCCTCTGGTCCGACGCGGGGTGTCTGCCTGGGCGGGGTGTCTGTCCTGGAGGGGTGTCTGCCCTGGAGGGGTGTCTGCCCGGGCGGGGTGTCTGCCCTGGGCAGGGTGTCTTCCCTGGAGGGGTGTCTTCCCTGGAGGTGTGTCTTCCTGGGCAGGGTGTCTTCCCGGCAGGGGGTGTCTCCCCAGGAGGGGTGTCTGTCCTGCACTAGTCTGACCTGAGGTCGGAGCATTAGATACGGAGTACAGATGGCCAAGCTACAACAATTGGCTTTCTTGCGACATTTCATCGCTATTAGAGTTGTACTGAAACATTTAGGTCATCGTTTTGTTCATGCGATATCGTTTAAACTGAAAAGGATTGCATTTGGTTGTATACACCATTTCCGGTGTTTGTTTTTGGAGTCGGCCGTATGTGACCGTGATCGCGCTCTCATAAAAGTAAAACCCCAACGCCAGCATTAACGGCGTCTGTTTGTCGATCCTGTGTCGCCGACTCGACCCGACTTCCTCTCCGTGACGTTCCGCCATTCCCTCCCGCCTCGCCGCCGCCATTCCCCCCGCCATCCGCCATTCCCCCGCCATTCCCCCGCCATTCCCCCGTCATTCCCCCGCCATTCCCCCGCCATTCCCTCCCGCCTCGCCGCCGCCGTCGCCTCGCTGTCGGCACCTCGTCTCTATCTGGCCCCATTTACCCCCTCATTTTTATCGCGAGCCGTTTTATGGTTTCCTCGTCAGACGGCTCTGCTCTGGCTCTGCCGGCGAGCGGGGTGCGGGCACGGAGAGGAAGAAGAAGATTGCACCGCTCAACAGTGACGAGCGCGGCAATCAGCGGCGATAAACTGAGCGTGAAGCCACGCTGGTGGCGGTTACGTAGAAGGTCCGAGCTTTTATGCCGGGTTGACGGGGGCGATTTCTCACTCAGGTGCTCTGTGGCCAACAGCGTTATCTCTGTTGTGGTGCGTCGTTGGCTCGACTTGGATGTCGTGGTGACGGGAGCATCGTTCGTGTATCTCGGGCGGTGCTCGGTTTAGCGGCGGGCGGTGCAGTGCGGCTCACCGGGTCGATGTGGGACGGGACGGCGTGCCTCCACCTGTGGCCCTATCGCCTGCCCACCTGCCGGCCAAAGCTGGCAATGGGACGCGCCACCACGAGCTGCGCTGGCAGGCCGCTGCCTGGCTCGTCTGCCACGATACCCGAGACCGGCAGCGGGCGCTGCGCGCAGAAGCGTCACTGGTACGCCGCGCGGGCCGGTCGCCCCACGCGCGGTGCGTTTGTTTTGCTATCGACCGGGCCGGCCGCGTCGCGTCGCGACCGACGGCAGGTAGCGGCTGGCGGCGCGGCTCCCCGCTATTGACCGGCGCCGTACCGTCAGCTGATCGGCAGCCGCCGAGCCGAGGCAGCGGCAGCGGCACGCCAGCCGCTGCTGCCGCCTGCCGGCCACTCGGCTACAACGCCACCGCCGCCGACGGGCGAGCTGGCCGAGCTGGCCGGCTCAGTCGCTGGCGGCGCGGCGCAGAGCGAGGAGCGGTGGTGTCGCGCGCGAGCAGTGCAGCAGTGGCGTCCGGGCGCCGCAGTGTGTCCGTCCGTGCTGGCAGGGCAGTGCGCGCAGAGCGGCGGGGTCTGCGGAGCGTCTGATAAAGAGGCCGAGAGGGTGGCGCTCTGCCACAGCCGCCCGGCGAGTGTTGTGTGCTTTGTGTGAGGCCGGGGATGGAGCGACAGTCGCGCGCCGCACAGCACCTCTAACGCCGCACGCATGTTCTTCAGCGAGCTCTTCTTCAAGAGGTGGGTGTGTTGGATCACGTAGGCCGCGGGGCGGTGAGACTGCGGTGCCGGCCGGGCGGCGGCGTGGGCCGCTCAGCGACAGAGCCTACGGTTCCTTTGTGCTGGCCGGACGGCCGTGGGAGCCTCGCTCGGCTCGTCTCGGCTCTACTCGCCTGTTGCCGGGGTGGCAGAGAGCGGAGAGGGATGAAGGGAGAGAGGGTTGATCCCGTGCTGGCCGAACTGCGCAATGACGCCGCCCACGTTACTCCCATGCTGGTTTGCTTCCTTTGAATCCCTCGCTATTCCCAGATGTCTGACTCGACCCATGCTGATCGGTGAGCTGTAAACCTATGTGATCGTTGCTGGAAACATGTGTTCACCACCGCGTGTCCGCGCGGCGTCGTCGCCGTTTGCGTCACGTCCCAGTGGTTGGCGTCACGGAAGAGGACGGCCGTGAGGCGCACTGCTGCACGGACTATCGTTTTAGGCCGCGCCGAGTGCCGAGTGGTCCCCCCTCTGCCCGCGCTGCCCGCCCTCCTCCTCCGCCGGCCGCCGCCGCCGCCGCCGCCTCTGCTGCGTTCGTTGCCCCGGACTCAGCGCTGGGCCGAGCGGGTAGCGGCGGCGGCGGCGGCGGCGTGTGAAGAAAATACAGAGCTGCCACGGCGCAGCACAGCGGCGCGACCTGCTGCGTCAGCCTGACGGGCCGGCTGGACGGGAAAACCGGACCCGTCAGGTGGGACTGGGCGGCTGGCTGACTGCCTTGTGGCGGCTGGACGGGGGTAGCGGGAAAGGCATAGTGGCTGACTGCGGATTCAACCCGAGGCAGAAGCGTTCGGGGAGAAAGGTGACATCTCTGTCTTATACTTATTGAGCTATTGTTTCTTACGTGACGAATTTGACGTGACGTCGCTCACGAATCACGATTGTCCCCCATGACCTCGGCTGCGTGTTGCCGGTGCACGCACAGGCTTATGTCTCGTCTTCATACAGACAGGACACGACATTAACGAATCAAACCACAACCTAGTTACATAGCCACCACTCATCTCCGTCCGTATTGGTATGTCCTTGGTGTCCACCACACGTCACCACCGGCTCCCGGAACTGATGGCTGTCCACCGGTCCGTCTGGTTATCTGTCCCTGGGACTCCCGCCTGTTCCCTGCCGCTTGCCGTCCCGTCTGGCCCGGCTGTCTGTGGGGGAGGAGTTGAGCCTGGCCGTGCGGTCGGGACTCGGGACGGCGCGGGGTGGCCGCTGAAAGGGTGCCGGATTAGGGGATGACGCGACAAGGGGCTCTTGTTGCCGGTGGTGGTCATCAGGGTACCGGTCGGGAGGGTTCTATTGCCCTCGGGGCGGGCGCTCCCTCCAGCAGGGCTGTTAGCGGTGAGTCGGTGACCCAGGCCAGTGTCTGTGGCGGCGCCGTGCGCAGTGGTTCTCGTTGCTGGCAGGGCTGTGCAGTGTGCACGGTAGTGGCGGCAGGGCTGTGCACGGTAGTGGCGGCAGTCGTGTTGTGGCGTGACGAGCCGGTCTCGGTCTCGCGGTGCCGCTGCGGGTCCCGCTATCCGACCGACGGCCGAGCGCAGCGGCTCAGCTCAGCCGAACAAAGGTAGGCAACCCAGTCCGGCCCAGCCGCGGGACGTGCTGAGAAGCAGGCAAGTCGTCACACGTTCCAACTTGCACACAGAGAGATAGCGCTCTCGTGGCGGTTATCTGTCCCTGTTGCCGTCTGCTGTGCTCTGTGATCTCCGCCGGCGGCGAGACCGGCTGACTGCTGAGCTAGGACACGTCCAGCCTCCACCGGCTAGCGGAGGGCGGCTGCGTGTGTGACGGTGGGTCGCGTGTCTCTCAGTCAGTCAGGTCACGGCCCGCTGGCTGCGGCCGTGTCGCGATTCCCACGCTGGCAGCGCGCCTGGCTCCGCCGCTGCCGCTGTCTGCGAGGCGCGACCGCCGCTGGCTGGGACAGCTGGCCAGCCGGCCGGCCGGCCTCCGGAGCCGCCGCTGCCGGCCAGGTGCTGTGTGCCGGGCCTCCTCAGCTGCGGCGGGGCACCTGTGCGTGCCGCGGCGACGCAGCCTTCCAACGATCGATAGGCAGAGATACCGACGCTCACGTCCTCGGCAAAAACAGCCGGCACTCGGCGGCACTCTGCGACGGCGCCAGCCGGCGACCTTGGCCGGGCAACAGCCGCAGCAGCAACAGCCGGCCTGACACGTGTAGAACGTGCGCCACATGTAAAACGTGCGCCACGTGAACCACGTGCAACCGCTCACGTGTGCAAGCTGCCGCCGTTCGCGTGGCACTGTGTGACTGTATTGGGTCCGGACTGTCTGTCCTGTGGTGGCGTGACTGGTTGGGCCGTCCAGCCGCCTCGGTGTGTATCCACTGCCTGTTCGTCTCCCTCTCTCTCTCTGCGGCCGGTCCGTTGCTGGGCCGTTACTGCGCGCCGTGCCCGCCGTGCCCGCCGTGCCCGCCGTGCCCGCCGTGGCCTCTGTGGCCGCTGTGGTCGCTGGCCGGAGTAACGCGATTAGACCGGAGCTGGCGGCGGCGGCGTGACTGGCGGCTGCGGCCGGCGGGCGGGCTGGCGGGCCAGCCGGTCTGTACTGGCCGCTGCAGACCGGCGGGCCGGCCGGAGGCGGCCGGAGTCGAGTGATCACCGCCGGTGGTCAGGCCGGCTGCTGCTGCTAGAACTGGACCGGCTCTCCGGACCGAGCAGGCTGGAGCGGCCGGTCGGTCGGCCGGGCAGTGACGGCGCCAACTGGCACCACGCCGCCGCGCCACCGGCCCATCTGATGGCGGCTGGAGGCAGGCGTCCAGACTGGTGTATCTACTGGACGGCTGGTGAGGGTCGGTCGTCCCGGCCGCCGCTACCGGCTGAGGTGGCCCCGGCCGGTGGTACAGTCATGCCCTGACCCGGAAGAGCCGGCTGACGGTTCGCTGGGTCGCCGCGCCGGGCGAAAGGTCGCGCTCGACTGACGCTGACGATGGCCGACTGGCACGGCGAGGTCACACGTCAGGTTCGGCCCCGGCTCTGGCTGCAGCGACGGCCTCCACTCCGGCTCCGGCTGACGATCGGGCTTACACTCCGGTTCTAGTCGCTCCGGCTTGGCTCTAGTCGCTCCGGCTCCGGTTCTAGTCGCTCCGGCTCCGGCCCTAGTCTCGGCTTCGGCTCTAGTCTCGGTTCGGGCTCCGGCTCTAGTCGCTCTGGTTGCGGCTCTAGTCTCGGCTCCGTTCTAGTCTCAGCTCAGGCTCAGCCACCGACCAGGAGCGTAGCTTCTGACAAGTAGGGGGATGAGTTGGAAAAATAGCGGGGGCTATGTATATGCTGCGTACATAATGTGGTATGCGAGCCCCCCCCCCCTCCCCCCAAAAAAAGGATTTAAGCCAGTTCCTCGTCCAACTTAAGGGGACGAAGCCCAAGTTGGGGGGGGGGGGGCGCTGACTCCAGCTCCGATTCCGCTTGTAGCTTCAGCTCAGGCTGCGGCACCGGTCCTGGCTGCGGCTGCGGCTGCGATTATGGCGACTTTCCGGATACAGCCGCCTTGTGTTCCGGAGCCGACACGGCACGGATAACTTATCACACACACACACAGCGTCCTGCCCCGTTACACGCCATGATGCGATCCGTGCCGTGTGTGACTGCACCCGGGCCCTGCCGGCGGCGGCGGTGGTGGCGTCTGCCGCCCCCGCCCGCTGGTCGGCCGCCGGCCCTGCGGCGCCGTCGTGTTTGGAGCGATACTCGTGATGGATGACATCGCTCCTTGTCACTTTGCGCAGACGGTTGTGGCCAGCCGGGCCGATTTACGAGAGAGGCGCTACAGAGTCGGTGGCCTGTCGGGCCGCCCGGGCTGCGGCTCCCCGGGGTGGTGTCGGGGCCCCGCTGAAGGCTAATTTGCCGTTGCCAAGCCAGTACGTCACGCGACCGCTGCGACATGAAGATTATGGCGGCTGTGACGTCAGAGGGCTGTGCAGCAGGAAAACCGCCCTGAACCCCTGACCTTGCTGAATGGTGCCAACTCATGGCCGGCGCCGTCCCCACTCAGCCGATGGGCGAAATAATAACTGTGGGTGAAGTGAGTTCCCAGGCTATGAGATTGCTGCTGGGACGTGTTGTTTAGACTAAAAGGCGGTCGCTTCGGGCGCCATGTGAAGGATGATGATGATGACAGGTTTTTGGCGTACCGACTGCCAAGGTCATTTGGCGCCAGGCATTGTAAAATGCTTCTTATAGTGCTGCTAATGATTTCATCATTCAGTTTTGTTTCCTTCGGCTTTTGATCTGTACTCGATCGTAACTGGTGACTTCCAGACGACATATGGAGTAATTTTCTCCGTCGTCTTCCAACACGCCGGCTGGACACAGACCGAGGCCTTTTCTCGGACCCGATCGGTATGCGGAACCCGCGCCGACCATCTCCTCTGACGTTGATTCAGCCGATGTGCCAAGAATGCTAATGCGTCATTGGCTGAAGCGCTATTTCCAGTCGAGCCGGCCGCTGAATTGCGTGCCTTTTGAGCCGACAGGCAGCGATCCATGTTATTTCCCTCTATAATGTCCGGGAGCCTCGAGTCCACTCGTATAATCTCACTGGGGTTTGTCGGTGGTTGGGACGCAGGATTAACGGCCGCTGATGGCCGGAAACGTGGTCCGACGCCACGTGCGGTCCGGCGCCACGTGCGGTCCGGCGCCACGTGCCTTCGGGGAGGGCAGCGCCCGCTGAGTGTCTGTCTCGTCCCCCTCCCCGGGTCGTCCCCCCCCCCGGGTCGTCCCGTCCCCACGTGGCGGCGGCCCTGGCGACGCCGCACCACGCTGTGGAGCCAGCTTTGGCGGTCCGTGACGGCGGCAGGCCGGTGACGCCGCCCTCACTGCCCGGTCAGCGTGCCGCTCCCAGTACCGTAACGAGCTCCGCGGCGGACCGGCCGATAACGAGCGAGCAGAGCGGTCACGCACCACTCTGTCCACCGACCGGCTGCTGTGGCCACAGGTCGCAGCCCAGCTCGTAGCTCGCCCGGCAGCTCAGCGCCCGGCGGCTCAGCCGGAAGGAAGCTCGGCGCAGCTCCAGCGGCTGAACAGGCGCGCCTCGTCACGTACCGTCACGGCCGTCACGTATCGTCACGGCCTGCCGCTCATTATCGCTGAATGTGCTGAGCGCAGGAGCCAGCAGCGTCAGCTGCGCTCGTTGGAGGCCGGGTTCCGTCACCAGTCATCGCCCGTGCCGGCCTGTGGCGGCGGTGGCGGACATGGCGGGGAGCTGCGTCAGCCACCTGGTACACTGGCCAGCCAGCGGCCGGCAGCAGAGCCGGCCGACAGGCGGCCCGTGACGCGGTCGGCGCCCGCTGAGGGCCGCGCAACCGTACCGCGCGCCCGGCCGCGGCCTGGCTCTTTGTGCCTCAGATCAAGCTGATCGCGCTGGCGGACCAGGTTGACGGCCGGTCGCGCTGACCGGTGGTGAGTCTGGTGACGGCGGCGGCGGTGGTGAGGGAGCGGCTGCTTCTGTCAGTGCGCCGCGCAAGCGCCATCGATCTTGCCGCTGCCAACCGAGGCCGGGAACGGGTCAGCCCGGCGCCACGCACCCGTGCCCCCACGTCGTGTGCGGCCGATGCGTGGGCCAGACCGGCTGGCGGCGGCCGGGCCGCCGAGCCTTGATGGCCGGTCTTTGTTCTGACGCGGCGCGGTGATGCGTGGGTCGCCGCCGCAGCGGCCGGCAGGGGTCGCCGCAGCGGCCGGCAGGGTTCGAGAGCCAGGCGCCCCTGACGAACAGCTGGCGCGCAGAGAAACACCGCGTGTTTGATGTCGTATTCGGTCACGTGGTATGCCGCTGTGCGACTGTCGCCTGATTTGTTCACGTGATACACGGCTGGCGGAGGAGAAGGACCCTGCCACAGATCCCTGTCGTTCGTGAGGTGACGACAGAAATAGACGGTGGCGGCTGGCGGCTGGTCGGCCTTCCCGTCCCCCTACCCCGCGCCGCCGTCTGTTGTTTTGACCGACCAGCGGAGCCCATCGGTCAACTGGTAGGGCTATTATCTCGGTCGGCGACCGGACAGCTTGTCCCGTCCTAAAACCGAACCCACTGGGAGCGGTCGCTTCACGTCACTGTGTCCCTGGGCCCTGCGGTCGCTTCACGTCACTGCGCCCCTGGGCCCTGCGGTCGCTTCACGTCACTGCGTCCCTGGGCCCTGTTCTTGGCTGGAGCACCATGGTCAGTGACTGCGGCATAGCCTTGTCCCCTGCTTGTGTGTTGCTGGCAAATATGGCGAGTTATTCTCGAAGCCTTTCTGGGCTTATTGATGCCAAGGAAAGCCTCTGTATCAGTGGTCTACTATTATTTGTTTATATTTTCAGTTAACTTCCATTTGTCCTTCGCGAGACGAGGGATTAAGACTTGAGGTAGCCTGAGTCATTAATTATCTATTATGAGCTGAGCACACCGTCACTGCTTATCTCTTTTGACAAGGCCGATCATTCTGAGAATCACACAGGAAATGTACCGCGTCGTACCGCACACAAACTCGTTCTGGTGCCTTTCCGCATCTCGTTTGCAGCCGCACAGTAATTCACCTCGTTCCCATCGATCGGCTATTTTTCTCGGCCCTATTCCGAACAAAGGGCCTGCCTGCTGCCTGCTGTGTGCTGCTGTGCTGTGCGGCTGTGTGCTGCGGTGCTGTGCGGCGGTGTGCTGCTGTGCTGTGCGACGGTGTGCTGCCGTGCTTGTGCTGCTGCGGCGGTGTGGCTGCCGGCATGTGGGTGGCTCTGCTGCCGTGCTGTTGCGGCTCGGTGTGCTGCCAGTGCTGTGCGCATGTGCTTGTATGTGGCGGTAGTTGGTGGCCGTGCTGTATGCGGCGGGTGTGCTGCCGTTGCTGTGCAGGCGGTTGTGCTGCTGGCTGTGTGGCGTGTCGGTGGGCAAAGCTGCTTCGTGCGCTGTTGCTTTTGCGGCGGGTGTGTTGCGGCTAGCATGTGCGAGACGGTGTGCTGCTGGCTGCTGTGGTGGCGGTGTGCTGCCGTGCTGTGCGGCGGTGTGCTGCCGTGCCTGTGCTACTCTGCTGTGCGGCGGTAGGGGCTGGCCGTGCTGTGCGGCGGTTGTGCTGCGTGGTGCGTGTATGTAGGCGGTGTGCTGCGACGTGCTGGTGCCGCGCGGGTGTGTGCTGTCTGTGCGTGTGGCAGGCGGTGTGCGGGGGTGGGACTGGGTCGCGGGATGTGCTGCCGTGCTGTGAACGAGGCGGTGATGGCTGCTCGTACTAGCTGTGACTGGCGTGTTGCTGCCGTAGCTGTGCGGCCGGTGTTTGCTGCCGGGTCGCTCGTGCGGCGGTGTCTGCCGTGCTGGCGGTTGCTTGTGCATAGCCGTGCGTTATTCTTGATCCTCGAACTGAGGACGCCTGCTGTCGGTGGGAGCCGAGCCGGTTACGGGTCCCGTTACTGCCCATGTCGTGATCTACCCGGCCCCCGGTCAGCTGCCCCAGCCAATCGGCGCTGATAGACGCCGGAAAATAGCACTTGCTGCTGAGTTATCGATCAGGCGCCGAGCTGGTGGGAACAGTATCAACGCGGCCTGTTAGGCTGCCCCGAGCTGGTGGGAACAGCTGCCCGGAGCTGGTGGGAACACTGAACAGTATCAACGCGGCCTGTTAGGCTGCCCCGAGCTGGTGGGAACAGTATCAACACGGCCTGTTAGGCTGCCCCGGCGCTGTGCTGGTGGGAACAGTATCAACGCGGTCTGTTAGGCTGCCCTGGCGCTGTCTGGTGGGAACAGTATCAACGCGGCGGCCTGTTAGGCTGCTGCCCCGAGCCGTGTTGTTTCCGTTCGAATGGTGTCGGCTTCACGTCGTAGGACTGCCGACGTCGGCACTGAGTCGGCTTTCCAACAGCCTCATCTGCTGATCAGCAGCGCGGCGTGACGCCATCACGAGCTGGCGTGACGTCATCACGGGCGATGTGACGTTCATCACGGGGTGGTGTGACGTCATCACGGGGTGGTGTGACGTCATCACGAGGCGGTGTGACGTTCCTCGCGGGGCGGTGTGACGTTTATCATTGGGTGGTGTTGACGTCATCACGGGTAGTGTGACGTCACGTTCGATGCCGATGGCCGGTGGATGTGACGGGTTGCGTGGTGGTTGCAGCGGCATTGTCGGGGTGATCGGAAGCGCGGCACTAAGCGGTGAGATACGAAGTCAGTCATTCATAGACGTCGTGCCGCTTCGGAATCCGGGTCGGGTTAGCTGTCTGTCGGCTGTTGGGTAATGGGTTCGTATGAGGCGCCGGGCGCAGCGGATATCATGATCAGGTCAAGTGCTGTGGGCTGAGGTGAAACAAAAGGTGAAGGCTTGTTGTGTAACTGTAAAATGTTATGGAACCTTCGCTATGCAGAACAGTGTTTTGAAAGGTATCAGCTTATTTGAAGCCCCAAGCCAGCGTTCTTGGTAAGCTTTGGATGCACACATTCCTTCTTATGCTGTTCCATTGCATGACTTAGAAAAGCATTCTTAATGGCATGGTAAGTTCCCGTTGACTTTTTATCCATAGGCGGATCCAGAACAAGTCTCACCCAATTCTGAAAACCCATCGGATTTATCTTGCTAATACATTGATAGCTGATTTATAACAAACTTGCCTTAGCAAATGTTGATTAGGTTTCCTTATATATCAAGAAATGTGTCAATTCTGCGCCGATTTAAGACGGTTTGGGGGCATGACCCCTTGCCCTTTCTAGATTCAGCCATGTTGTTATCACCTCTGGCGCTGGGCTTAGCAGATGAGCATGGCAGTCGGTGAAACCACCACCGATTATGGTCGGAGAAAATGCGCTCCGCCGGTTCGGCCTGGTGGATTGCACGGCGGGTAGCCAACCCGAGCGGAGCCGCGCGTGGCGCCAGCGGGGTGGCGAGAGAGAGACGCTGCCTCCTGCGGTGGGTGTCGTCCCGGGCCGTGACCGAGGCGGTGCCGTGAGCGAGGCGGCGCCGTGACCGAGGCGGCGCCCTGACCGAGGTGTCGCCCTGACCGAGGTGTCGCCGTGACCGAGGTGTCGCCGTGAGCGAGGCGGCGCCGTGACCGAGGCGGCGCCCTGACCGAGGTGTCGCCCTGACGGAGCCCGATCCGAGGTGTTCTGGCCTGCTGACCGTATGGCCGGCAGCGTATGACGCCTGATATGGTATGGTCGCCTGACCGAGGCGCGCGCGGTAGACGGAGGACGGCCGCGAAGTGTCCGAGCGGGCGCCGTGGCTTGAGGCGGCGCCGTGACGGGCTGGAAAGCCAGGTGGGCGGTGAGGGAGACCAGGCAGGACATCTGCCGGGCAGTGAGGCGATGTTTGTATTGCGGCTCGTGGATTTAACACACGGTGACGGATATGGCATATGAACTCAGCAGTTTACAAAACCGCATACCCTGATTGAGTTCAACGTGTCGCCTTTCCAACCACATATCGAGAAGCGGGTATCGATTTCCTACGGTATACAATCATCTGTGCTTGTGTACAATGTACATAGGATTTGTATTCCTCTGTACACAAGCGCAATTATTAATGACCGGTTTATGGTGTCGGTTTCTTGCTACAACTTCACGACCTCCGCGCTGTATTGTGATGATTGTGGCTATCTGATATCAAAACTAATGTTGAACTGCGACGTCTTGTTAAAATGAACGCAATGTCGCGATCTCAAAAGTTGCGGTATTCGAGTTCAGAAGATCCGACGCTTGATAATGATTTCGCGTGTTCTGTATCCCCGTTGCGCTGCGTGTCGGACTTTGCCGGCGCGCGAGTGGGCTGATATTGATTCCAACGAGTGTCGAAGTCCCCCACGTCCCCGGCCTCCGTTAGAATCATATTAGTCTTACATAACTTGGCAGTATTACACCAATCTCCGTTATAAATAAGCAAACTTCACGTGTCTCCGCAGCGAGCCGGTTCAGTGCTCTCTTGCGGCCCTTCTCCGACTCTAATCTTATTGCTCACATTGGGTGTGGCTTAGGCGGGTCATGGTGTGCTTATAGTGATTATATATCCTTCGCTGGTGGGTTTCGGCTGACTCGCCATGATGTTGATGTGGTGACTGGGAGCGACTCTGTTTTGGCGTCGACGTCCCCCGGGGAGTGAACAGTGGACACCGTCAGATAAGTCATTCTTCCGATACGGGCAATTCTTAGTCTGTGAGTTGTACGTCAGGGTGGCGATGTCGTCATCGTGTGTCGGAGGTGTCAGCTCTTTCTTTCTGTGCGGTTGTCGTCACTCGCGCGACGGCAGGTCGGCGCGGGCGTTGCCGGTTGCCGGTTGTTGTGTCGCGTTCATTTCTTTCTTGCCTCGCGGCAGGTGTTTCGCGGCTCTGTCTGTGAACTGGTCCGGGGGCACTGGGTGTGCTCGCTTTCGGTCTCTTCGGTCTAGCCATCTCCCAACACACAGCAATGGGAGGTCGCTCGGTCCACGCCACTAAAAAACACAACCAACCACAACCAGCAGCCACAGGCCAGGAGCGGGCGGGCGCTCGCTGGTCCGGCGGTCGGACGCAGGCGGAGGACGCAGGTCGTTGGCAGCGGGGTTCTGTGTCAGAACGGCGTCACATCGGCCGGCTCGGTCCGTTCCTGACCCGTCACGGTCACGGCTCAAGTTTCACGACACCGGCCCGACCCTAGCTTCGGCTGCGGCCGATACCGAGACACTCCTTAGTCCTTACTGACGGACATTGTCCCGAGGCATGAGTGGACTTGCCAGTGGCACCAGCCGGCCGCCGCGGGGGTGTCCCGTCCCGTCCCGTCTCGTATATGGCACTACCGCACCCCCCGTGCCAGCGGCCGGCCGGGCGAAGGGAAAATCAAAGTGTGGATGTGGAGCACGTGACGTGTCTCGCCGTGCCCGCCAGTACACCAGACACTCGCCAGTCAGTGTTGCACTGCGTCACACTCTCAAGGCTACCACTCGGCCCCTCGCCCGGCGGCGGCGGCGGCGGCGCGCCCTGCCTGTCATGCCGCTCTGCCCGAACGTCGTTACCGGGGGGCAGCCCACTCACGTCTCCGCCTGGACGTCACACGCGGGCCCCGTCATTACCGGCCGCATTAGTGTCGTTACATGCCGCATTATTTGCCATTACTTGCCGCATTATTTGCCATTACTTGCCGCATTATTAGCCGTTACGTGCAGGAATTCCGCTGGGAGCGAGCCGTGCGCTGAGTGAGGTTGTGTGTTGCCTCCGTGCCAGGCGGCGACACTCGACTCTAGGGCGTATCGCTTTCAGCGAATGAGGCCTCTTTAAAGGCCAGATCCTCATTGTAAGTTCGCTGAGTATGGTTAAGGTCGCGGCTGGACCTGTTTAGTTTTTTTGTCCGCGTGTCTGTTGTCAAGTGCGCTCAGGGTATGAGTCGCAAGCGTAAGCTCATGTCTCGTGTTACAACCTGGTTCCGAAAGCATTTTTGCCCGGAAAGAAAATGAAAACCACCTGTTGAAGACAGTATTCAGCAAAGTACATCAGCGTCAATCCGTCCACATCCAACCATGGGCCTGTTCCCGTCGCGCCTCTAGCCGCCTCTAAACCTCCTCTAAGTTGCTCCAACTGCATCTGCTCTATGTTAAAGAATACGACTGGACCAAATGGGAGCAACTCTGAGGAGGTGCGACGGGAACAGGCCCAATGTCTTACCATGTCTGACCGTATGTCTAGCCGTGTGTGACCATGTCTTACCACTTTCTTCCCGTGTTGCAGCGGTCGGCGAGGATCGCGGGCCGGCGGGAAGGTGGCTCTGGGCGGCTCAATGTCGTCTGAGGGCGCCCCGGCTGAGGAGGCCGCCGGCGGCTCGGGCGCTGCCGCCGCCGCCGCTGCCGCCGCCGCCGTTACCAGCCCGGCTGGCGCGGCCGGCGGCGCGGCGGCGGAGCGCGGTGCCGGAGCGGCCGGCCTGGCCGGTGCCGCGGCACTGCTGGGTGCCGGCGCCGCCGCCGCCGAGGAGGATGGCGACATGGGCCGACTGCAGGCGCTGCTGGAGGCGCGCGGCATCCCGCCGCACCTGCTGGGAGCGCTCGGGCCGCGCATGCAGCAGATGCTCCACCGGGGGTGTGGTGGTGGTGGTGTGGGGGGGGGGGCTGGTAATAGCGGCGGACAAACACGGGGTGGGGGAGGGGATGTTAGGCGCATCTGCCTGAGGTCTGTCTGAGGCATTGCTGCTGGGCGGATGCTGACCTGCTGCCAAGGCTGTCGTGAGCGATGGGCGGTCGGTTGGCCAGTTGGTATCTGTGATTAGGGAGCTGTCATTTGTTTTAATGATTACGACGAACACTAAAATGTTAACTTGAAAGTTCACATTGCATCACAAAATAATGCCCCAAGGACAACTCCATAGCAGATTACTTCTGGAAAACCCACAGTAGCTTACTTCTAGATTGATGTCATCCTGTAATGTGATTTTAGGGTCAGTTGCATCACAAACTCTCATCGATTAGCAATAGGACCTCAGCTGTCGTCACACCCTGAACACTCGTGAATCATCGTGATCGCAAACTTGTCAAACTTCCCAATTTATTGTAATCGTTATTTGTCTCTTGGTTTGACCCTCAAAACCGTCGAAAAGTCGTTCGACTTTGAAAACCCCATCTGGGTTCCAAAGCAACAGCTCTACTGGGTAGAACAGCCCGACTGCCTGTCCGCTAACTCCTTGTGTGTGTGTGTTGCTGCGGCAGGTTCGAAGATCCAGCAGCTGGTGCAGGGCCTGCAGGCGACTGACGACGAGACGCAGCAGCTGCAGGCCGTCATCGAGATGGGCCAGCTGCTCGTCATGGGTAACGAGGAGACGCTGGCCGGCTTCCCGATCAAACAGGTCGTGCCGCCGCTCATCGTCCTGCTGCAGATGGAGCACAACTTCGACATCGTGAGTAGTCGGAGCGATGCGGATGTTCGGTATGGTGTAATGATGTCAGGTGACGTGCGCAGTGTCAGGCGTGTCGATGGAGCAGGACGCGTTGACAGCTGGACGTCTTGACAGTCCTTGGCACGTGCCTGTCAGATTCCGTTGGTGCACAGTCGTTAGGACGTCAGAGCAGAGTTCCTGAATCTAGTCTCCCGAGTTATCTGGACGGTGGTGTGGACCGCCAGCCTCCTGGTGTGGACCGCCAGCCTCCCTCTGGAGCTTGGGGGGCGGTGACGTGAATGTTGCCCTGTCAGGCTCCAAACAGAACCGTCGTGGTCTGGCCATCCGCGGACCATCAGAACAGCCGTCGTCTCTCCCCAGAATGTTAAATAAACAAAAACTTGCCACATCGTTGCGAAAGCTGTTAGATTCAAGCTTCGAAAAACAACACGCTACAGGTAGTTCATTGAAACCCTTCCGATGTCCGCAGCGCCTGGTTTTTGTGTTTGTGTAGCGAGTTGTAATATATTTGCTTCTTTTATCCCCGCGACTCCGGGGGTCCCGGGTTCCGGAGACAAATGACATTGGTTCCGGTTAGTGGGGAGATTTAGACATGGGAGTCCCGGTCACATGCGGAGTTCCATATGACGGGGAGTCCCACTGACCGCTGTTACTGCCACCGCTGGTGAGGCGGGGATCTACGCAGGAACACACGTGTGTGTGTGTGTGGGGGGGACTGTCCGAACCAACGGCAGTATGCCAACGACTTGTTAAGTAGAGACTGCATATGCGTCTGGGGATTTGGATTAGCATTTGTCACTTGAACTTATATAATGCTTGTGTGTCTAGAAGATAACTTATATAAGTCTAGAACTTATATAATGCTATAATGCAACAGCACTGCTGATGGCTATGGGCTACAACACTGACCACGGGGCTGTCTTCGGCAGGTGAACCACGCGTGTCGGGTGCTGACGTACCTGACCTGCCTTGACCTGCCCTGTCCTGCCCTGACCTGACCTGACCTGACCTGACCTGACCTGACCTTCCTGGACTAACCCGTTACTGCGCTCCGCTCCGCAGATGAACCACGCGTGCCGCGCGCTGACCTACCTGATGGAGGCGCTGCCGCGCAGCACGGCCGTCGTGGTCGAGGCGGTGCCGGTGCTGCTGCAGAAGCTGCAGGTCATCCAGTGCATGGACGTGGCCGAGCAGAGCCTGACGGCGCTAGAGCTCATCAGCCGCCGGCACAGCAAGAACCTGCTGCAGGTGGTGAGTAGGAGGCCTAGGTGGGAGGGAGGACGTTCTCCGAGTGGTGTTTGGGACGGGAGGTGGGCGGGAGCCTCGTCGAAGTGGAGACTAGGACAGGGAGAGATGAGCGAGGTTCTCTTCTGAGTGGTTGGTGAGACACTGTAGACACTGAAACAGTGAGGCATAGGAATATCTTTAACTAATATGTGTAACACTGAGACCAACAAAACCTCCTACTGTTGGCGAGGGGACGTGTGTGGAGATCAAGAGAGCCAAACAGCCGTGATGATGATGCAATTGAGTTGATTAATGTGTCAGTGAACGCCAAGCCGGCCAGCTAGGATGTCGGGACGGTGTCGGGTTCCAGCGGCGGCGTATTCTGTGGCCTCGTTCCGTCGCGCCGTGGTCTTTGTGCTGACTCGGTCACCGGGTGTCCCGATCGTGTGGTATAAATGGAAGTCATCGGAATTTCAATCACATGCTAATGTTGCCCAGAACTCGGCGTATGATCTGTCAATAAGCACACCTGACAGGCCGCCATGTCACTTGCTATGGGGTCCTCGAACCCGAACGCGATACTATGCTACGCCAAGCTGGTAGGCTCCCTCGAGTTTATCTGATGGCCCTGAAGGTACCTGGCTCGACATTCGTCCTGACTAAATGTTCTAAGACGATACCATTCCATTCGTTTTGCACGTAATTACCATTAAGGAGGTCCTCCTACGCTACGATTCCATCCCATTCGTTTTGCGTACAAAAGCTATCGATGAAGACTTTTAAAGCTAGCCTGTAACGTTTGTCTGTATGTCTTCCTTGATGTCTTGCTCCCCCCCCCCCTCCCGCTCGTATCTGGTAAATCGCAGCGTTCTCTGCCGGTCAGGCCGGTCCCGGAAGCCGGTTCCTACACGGTCACGGCCCGGTCGACAGACAGGCAAGGCCGCCTCGGGGTCGCCGTATGTTACGCAGCTCCGGTAATCTCGCTGCTCTTGACGTTACGTTGTTGTAGGTTTGTGTCCCGGCCTGTGTTTGAATTTTCAGCCCGATTACCGCTAAGTAGCGTGGTTTGGGGTGAGTTGACGGCGACGAATTGGTGAAGCGGGGCAAAGTTGGGACGCTGGCGCATCTGGTCGCTGGCGTTTGGGTCCTTTGTACTGTGCTGGTCGAGCAGAGGCTGGTGTTTTGTTCGCACCTGAACCGGTTTACGCGTATCGTGATGCGTATCTTAATGGTCTTCTGGAGTGACTTGCACTTTCTCTGCAGTGACTTGAAGTTGATCCGACTCACTTCTTATGTATGGTGTTTTGTTACACTCAATTTGCATACGAATTCTGTGAGTACGGCTTGAGCAGCTTGACAAATGACATTAATAAAGCTCTAGTTTTGCGTCGCGCATACAACAGTTTGTTTGTCTGTTTCGATGCCGCTGACATTTAAATAGACGACATTGCTGTTATCGTGCCATCCATTTGGACTGTTACTTGCCTTATCCGTGTTAGCTTGTTCCTCCTTATCCACTGCATCACTTTTGTGCTATAACTTGTGATACGAACCAGTCTATGGCGTGCCGAAATTTGACAAGCACTTGTTCCATGTAAAGTGTCTGTGATGTCTCCGCGTCTGTGGTGTCTGTCCGCGTTTGCTCTGAGCGGTCACCTGATGCCTCGTGTCTCCGCTCTGAGCGGTCATCTGATGATGTGTCTCCGCTCTGAGCGGTCATCTGATGCTGTGTCTCCGCTCTGAGCGGTCATCTGATGCTGTGTCTCCGCTCTGAGTGGTCATATGATGCTGTGTCTCCGCTCTGAGCGGTCATATGATGCTGTCTCCGCTCTGAGTGGTCATCTGATGCTGTCTCCGCTCTGAGCGATCACCTGATGCTGTGTCTCCGCTCTGAGTGGTCATCTGATGCTGTGTCTCCGCTCTGAGCGGTCATCTGATGCTGTCTCCGCTCTGAGTGGTCATCTGATGCTGTGTCTCCGCTCTGAGCGGTCATCTGATGCCTGGTCTCGCCTGACGCGGTCATCTGATGCGTGTCTCCGCTCGAGCGGTCATCTGGATGCGTGTAATCCTCTGAGCGTCAATCTATGCTGTGTCTCCCGCCCTGAGCGTCATCTGATGCTGTTCTCGCCTCTGAGCGGTCATCTGGAATGCTGTGTACCTCTAAGCGGTCATCTGAATGCTGTCTCCGCTCTGGAGCGGTCATCCGAATGCTGTGTCTCCGAAACTGAGCGGGTCATCCGATGCTGTGTCTTCCGCTCTGAGCGGTCATCTGATGCCTGTTCTCCGTCTGAGCGGTCATCTATGCTGTGTCTCCGCTTGAGCGGTTCATCTGATGCTGTGTATCCGCTCTGACGGTCATCTGGATCTTGTGGTCCTTCCGCTCTGAGCGGTCATCTGAATGCCTGTGTATCCGCTCTGAGCGGTCTCTGATGGCTGTCTCCGCTTCGAGCGGTCATCTGATGCTGTGTCTTCCGCCCTGAGGCGTCATCCGATGATGTTGTCTACCCGCTCTGAGCGGTCATCCTGATGCGCCTCCCCGCTCTGAGCTGGTCATCGATGCTGTTCCCTCCGCTCTGAAGTGGTCATCTGATGCCTGGTGTATCCGCTCTGAGCGGTCATACCAATGCTGTGGTCTCCGCTTCTGAGTGGTCCGCGTGATGCTGTGGTCTCCGCTCTGAGCGGTCATCCGATGCTGTTCTCCGCTCTGAGCGGTCATCTGATGCTGTCTCCGCTCTGAGCGGTCATCTGATGCTGTGTCTCCGTCTCCACAGGGCGGCATCTCGGCGTGCCTGATGTACGTGGACTTTTTCTCGCTGACGGCGCAGCGCGCGGCGTTGGCCATCACGGCCAACTGCTGTCTGTCGCTGACGCAGGAGGAGTTCCACCTAGTCAGCGATAACCTGCACATCCTGGCCGAAAGGCTCACCCACCAGGTACGTCGCACTTCAGACGAGGAACGACACGCACAAACACACGGTACTGTATAACCTGCAGGGTCACCGGCTGGCCGCATCAGCTTGTATTGGCCGGCCCAGCGGACTTGGCGAAGACGTGCTGTGCGGAGAGATCATTGGCGAAGCTTTTACGGATCTCTTGATCCGAGGCTTGTCAGTTTCGGCGAATTTTGCGGTGTAAACATCTCCACACCGTTAGGCCTGCGGACTTTCCGTAAAAACTCGTCAGTCGGCCTCTCAGCTGTTGTACACAGAAGGCCATTCTCGCGCTGTCATCCATTCTGCTTGGCCGGAATGGGTGCTGGAAGCTGTCAGTTTCGTCGGGGTGTGTTGACGATGCTTCACCTGGCGGTGGATAAATTACAGACCACACACTAACTGCTCCCAGAAGAGACGAACGAGTAACAGGCCTCACGCGGCGCCAACATAGAGCGAAGCGTCAGGTGGTCGCTGTCTCGGAAGGCCTTTGTTGTCGGCCCTCGACGGTGCCAATAGATCCTTGTCGTCAATGCGCCTTGTCATCAGCGGAAGCTTTGATGTTAATTATTCATCCACTCGGTCGTATTTGCACCCCGATGATTGGTGCTGTTCATCGCAGTGATAGTGACTTCGTGACTTCCCATCACTTCATCGTGTTTGGTACGTGTGTAACCTTTGTGTGACCTGTGTATTACATGTGTAGTGCCTGCGTTTGACCTGCGCATGACTTGTGTGACCTGTGTGACCTGCGTGTGACCTGCGTGTGACCTGCGTGTGACCTGTGTGACCTGTGCGTGACTGACTGACGCGTCCCCGCCTGCAGGATAAGAAGACGGTGGAGAGTGTCTGCCTGGCCTTCAGCCGCCTGGTGGAGACGTTCAAGACGGACCCCGTCAAAGTGAAGGAGATCGCCCGCCACGGCCTGCTCGCCAACGTCCAGCGCCTGGTGAGTCGTGGGCTGATGACGTCATATACGCGGCGGTGTGACGTCCCAACGACGAAAATAAAGCAATGCCATTATTTTAACAACGGTGCGTAATCGTTTTAATGGACTTGTTTTCGTTGCAATGTGTTCGTGCTAACCAGAAATGCGCATGCTTTACTGCGTGGTGGGCGCGTATAACTAAGTTGTCGGTGTGCTCTAAAACGATGGCATCATAGTCGTTGATGACTGTGCCCCTGGTGCGAGCCGGGGACACGTTAGTCTTCTATAGTTTTGTCCGTTTAACCCCTGACAAAATTCGAGTCAGCTACATCTGAAGGCCAAGTCGATCTGGACCGAAAAATGTTAGACGGTCATCATTCACCAGCCCCGCCACCAGCCGGTCACTGACGTGAGATCCGAGCGTGATCGGGCCGGGGCCAGCCGCTGGAGATCCGAGCGTGATCGGGCCGGGGCCAGCCGCTGGAGATCCGAGCGTGATCGGGCCGGGGCCAGCTGGTCACTGACGTGAGATCCGAGCGTGATCGGGCCGGGGCCAGCCGCTGGAGATCCGAGCGTGATCGGGCCGGCACTGTCCTGTGATCGGTGACCGGCGTGGTTCGTACGTCACGTGACACGTGTCGGCGGCGCGTGACGCAGGTGGTGGCGCGTCACGCGAGCAGGCCGTCACGCCGAGTGGGAGGGAGTGACCGCCCGACACGGCACACGCGACTCGGCCGGTCAGTGGACCGTGCTCCGGCGTGCTCGGCCGNTGACATCCGATTTTAAGGTCCCGAGTCATTAGGCGACCTCTGAGGTCATGTCAATGACCCGGATATCATTAAAATTGAAAATGCGTAGAAATTGAATTTAATCAAGCTAGAACCGTAAATGAACATACGTCATACAATTATGCAAAACTGGATGCCATTTTTGAAATCAGCGTCACTAACCTTCATTACTAAAAAAAAGTGATTTACGGAGTAACTGAGTAGTGAGTACCGGACTGGTGCCCTCCTATGCTGGGCGGTCAGCTGATCCAAAGTTCATCTCACTGGACTTCACAGTGGCAGCGAGCCGGTGTCGCATGCCGTCACTCTTAGGTAGCTGGAGACCCAGTCACGTGACCGTCCTCTCAGCCAATCAGCGACGGCGGCCGTGAATTCGACACCACCACCGCCCGAGGTTGTCCCGGGGCAGTCCGTCGACGAGTGCGACACGAAGTCGCAGGAGTCACGTACGGCGAGTACGACGCGCGGTCAGCTGCGAAAAGGACGATTGGATGTACTGGACGGTGTCTGCACTGGGATCCAGGAAGGGGGGGGGGGCTTTAGGGGCTAATGGCCCCCAAACGCCTGAAATTGGCGCAATTTACACATTTCCTGATCTAGAAGGAGATCGACGCAAATTTAACTATGGAAAGTTTATCTTAAAACGTGTAGCAATGCATAAGGGAGCAAAATCCGATGATTTTTTATATTTATTTTGATCCACTATTTCGGGGTGATGCCCCCCATGGCGCAAAAAATAAATCCTAGATCCGCCAATGGGTGTCTGTACCTATCAACTTGGATATTTCAAAGCATGTCACAAACCAATCGGTAAGGTATGTTCCAGGGGCGCAGCCAGACCTTCGGCAAAGTGGGGCACGGCATCCCCAGGGGCCCCCTCGGCAAGGGACCCTGAAAAACTGACGTGAAAAATATCACCCCGGATTTAGGCCACTATATTTTGCGGGGCCCCTAAATGGTCGCAAGCAGGGACGTCGCCGATAACTTTTTAGTGTGAAAGTCGGCCAAATTGGGGGGGGGGTACAAGCCCCATCTGCTCCCTGGTATGTTCTAATATAAGCCAGTCATTTTGTTTTATTACAAGGTTGAAGTTAGCATTAGTGCTTAAAAACAAATATACAATTGTCATAAGCTCGTTGAAAGAGAGTCTCTATCCGCGCGATCACAGCTGGTAGGATAGGAAAAATGACCTATGATATCATATGTGGCATGTGCATTATGCAATGCTATTGCGATAGAGTTACATGCTTCATACCCTACTCAGCACCGCACGTTTCATAAACCGACACACTTAATTTACCCGATCTGTAGGAATGAACCGTTTCCAGTCTTTCCTCGTACACGTTAAACAGTAACTGCACAGAGGAAACGGCATGTGTCATGAGCTAACAGCAGTACACCTGTGGCAGTTCTTATGGCACGACACCTGCCAAGCGGACGTGTCGTGTATGATGTTTTATATTTTTGGAAATGCAATACCTTCCACGCGGGAAAGGGCTTCTTTGTTTCTGAGCTCTACAATCTGTCGTTTTCCTGCCACTTTGTGCTGCCTAAACTGTTTCGAAATGAATACAGCAGTGTCTGAAGGTAAGCATTTTAATGCCAAGGGAAGACACCGATTCACCGGTAATAGTTTGGCCAAGTTACTGGAAATGGATGAATGTCACCTAGTGTGTTGGTTTGCATTCGTTTGTTTAGAAAATATGCATTACAATTGCAATACAACATTCTACAAAATTATGTGATCTTGAGATTGAGACGAAGGATGTGCTCCGTGTCGTGCTAACGTTTTTAGTTAAACTTTTGACTGATATGAATCCAGAATCTTATCGCGTCTATGCTAAGAATTTGGGATTCATTTTCAATACGCTTGTCTTCAAACGCAACTATGCGTAAGACAAATGAAATGTTCCCCGTTATGTAATATTATGTTCCTGAAATGGTTTTTGGGAGGGTTGAGTTTTACATGGGCTTCAGCAACTTCAGGGGTTTTGGTATGTCCGATGCCCATCCTGAAATGCTTTAGAATGTTCACCAGTTTCCCTGCACATTACAGGGCATCAAGTCTTAAATACCACTAATTAGCTTAGCTTGTGACTCTCTGGTAGGTAAACATGACATTGTTTATTGATTGATTGATCTAATTTAAATATCTAAATGCTTGCATTTAGTTTCTATGTTTGTTATTTGACCAGCAGCCGTTTATTGATCTTCGAACGACCCGGTACTGGTAATTATATAAATAATGTCTCGCATTCAAGGCCTTTGGGTATTCGTTAAAGTAACTCTTCGATTGCAATGACGTTCCATGTTTCTTTCTGTCGTAAACAACTGCTAATGCAGTTTTGAACCATTTGCAAAACAGACCCTTTAGCCATTTCCATGTGCTTAGTTGTGTAACCCTAGACCATGGGTGTAACTTTAATGCGCAAAGGGGTTGTAGTTACAACCTCATTAATTTTTTAATTTAACACTACGCCTGTGACGAGATGTGGTACAAATGGGCTCTTAACAACTAAGTGCAACCCCAATGATTTTCAAAAAGTTACGTCTCTGCCCTACATAGACCCATACTGAAATTGATGAATGTGAACTAACTTGACAATGTATGTAGTATGTACCTAATACTGAATACTCCCTCTGCCTCAGGCCACAAGAACACCTACCAGGCAAAGCTGTTGACCCCGTGCAAACTAAAATGTTTCCATTCCCTCGAGGAAACTCTCAGATGCCTTAGAGAACCGGTGCCATTGTCGATTATGCTTTTACACTGTCTTATCTGCGTCTTAACATTGTGTTTTGGTGGCACCGATTGTTGCCCACCATTGTGACGTCGTGAACAATTAATACAGGAACAGGTGTCGGGCCGCGGTATGAACAGTCGATCTGTTTTGAACAAGTAATGCTACACAATTGTGTAACTGCCGGAAGGCTAATGGCATCCTGCCCTTTGCTGCAATGAACTATGCATCACCACTGATGACAGACATATATCGTTCCTACATACTATATGCATGCAATACATAATGATGCCATGCCATACATACATGCATACACACCACGCCTGGATGTGCGTGAGGCGATTCACGATGTCACCAGTACAAATGACAAGGAAATCGAACGCAAATTCCCCGAGTGCATCGCCGCTAATTTCCGGGTTCACGACCGTTCGACCAACCTAGCATCCCTTTACGGAACAAAACGGTCGCCACGCAAAACAAAGATGATGTTCCAAGGTTTTTGTCAGAAGAAGTGCACGCTTCCGACATGTCGGCAACTGTTTTATCATTTTTGTAATTAGGTTTATAGATTGGGAATAGATTGATGTGGAAGCAGACTTGTGACTGTATCCCGAAGTTGGATCTGGGGTCACATTGGATCCCTCGGTATAAAATGCATGGAGATCTTGAATCCCAGTGGATCCTCTGCGTAATATGCATGGATATCTGAGATCCTCTTGGATCCCTCAGCGTAAATTGCAGATGCCACGGCATAAAATATATCAGGATCTGAAATCTTTGTGGATTCCTCAACTTATTGTGTACTTTGATCTGGTGTCCTATGTGGGATCCCGGGACACAGGACACAGTGATCCGGATCTAAGCTGGATCCCATGATTCAGGCACACGTCTGGTGTGTAGTTGAGCGAAGAACATATTATGAAAAGGATATCAAACATCTTGCAACCAGACATGTGCCTGGATCCGGGATCCAGCTGAGATCTGGATCTCTGCGTCCTGTATCCCGGGATCCACATGGGACACTAGATACAGGTACACAATAAGCCGAGGGATCCACAAATATTTCAGATTTTGATATATGTTATGCCGAGGGATCCACTGGGATCCCAGATATAACTACGGGATCCAGGCACATTGGTATGTAACACCTTTATTTTGCTTATTTTATCATATTGGAAAATTATTTACAATATCTATGTTTGGTAATAGCTTACACTTTACAAGGCAATTTGCAGATACTAATTAGGTATGTAATTATATATATATATATATATATATACTTTAATAAAATTAATTTAATTTTAAGGGAAAACAAGAGGAACATTTTGAATGCTTATATCTTACATTAAACAAATGTAAATTGTTTACTATTTGAACTAGTGGCGTCGCCACATAATTTTAAGTGGGAGGGGCTTGCCAGGTGTTTTGGTGCAGCCCAATAGGACTAATGCTAAAATCCTGTGAATCTGGGGGGAGACTCCGGCTGGAGCGATCCTGGGGGGGGGGGGGCTGCACCACAAGCCCCTCCCCCATCGGCGACGCCATTGCTTTGAACTTATGTTGTCAAATGAAAACCAATTTTAACTTACATCTGAGAACGCCCAAAATGCGAGTTGATTGTGTTTTTAACAATTCAACGTTTAGGTGATATCTAACTGGCTCACTTGGTAGGTATTGGTTAAAGGCTTCGTGGATTTCGGAAATTTTCGATAGATATAGTTTTCTAGTTATATTTATCGGTCACCTATAAACTGAGACTATTAACGTCATAACCATGGCGTTAAAACGCAGTCCACAACATTGCACATTATACCTACTGTTGTCGCCTAGTCTTCGCGAAGCGAACGCATGCCCATTGACAGTGCACTATACAAGCCGTCATAACATGACAGACAGATAGCAGGTTTGTGTTTTCATTCTGTAGCATACAATGGTACAATACCTGTCTAATTGACTAAGAATGCATGTGGAGCGCGACAGACAGAGTCGTTTTGCAAACAACGTTTGGAGTTTGTCAACTGAAGTGCAAAACTGTCGCACTGCGGGCCAGCAGATAGCAGACAGCGGGGCGTCGTTTCGAGTGAATCGGTCAAGTAGAGGAAGAGATCCTGTTCCTGATGTTATCAGTTCCTGATGGAGCGGAGACTATGGGTGGGTCAGATATATTTTCCAACTGACCAGTGACCACGAATGGTGGCGACACGGCATAAACCCATTGTCCACTTGGAGTGACCCACCAGAAAGCGACAGCTACTCTTATCATGAGCAGAGTCGTGCTCCAAACATGGCTGCTTCTCCATTGCTTCCTGATCCCCAAAAGTTGTTTTATTCTGTGAACATGCTATAGATAAAGCCTTCCCCGCGAAGACAACGCATTACTATGTCAGTGGGACACTGCAGGTGGATTAAGGCTAAATTGCGTGTAATTGTCTTTTAACTGAGCCATAAGTGTGAGAGAGGTGATAAAACTTGTCAAGGTCAACCAATGCATCCACCTGGCCATCGCCACGGGGAACACCAACTGCCGGTTGAGATACTATTCATCAACTCGGATGGAGAGGACTGGGCGGGGTGTCTCGAACGGCGTCTGACTCGGCGATGCATATCACTTTGACGAGCCCCACCCAAATCGTCAGCCATCCGATATCATTACCCTGCCAGACAGCGCCCAGACAGCGCCCAGACAGCGCCCAGCGAGCACCCAGTGAGCGTCCAGCGAGCATCCAGCAAGCGTTTAGGCCTGCAAAGAGTTAGCCCAGGCAGGCAGAGATTGGACAGATCCGAACCCCATAACGCACGCCGCGCGAAAAGGACGATAAAGAGCTTGAAATGATCCTGGACTGGCCCCGCCCGATGGTTATGGACCCGGCCGGCGGTGATGGCGAGAATTGGCCAAATTGGTTAATTAGCGAAGGAACTGCGGCCTCGGGAGGACGGTGTTCTCTAATCTACTGAAAAACAGACACATTTACGCGTACCACCCGAGCGTCCCGGTGGATTTTTGCCGAGCGGTCCGCCTCCGGCCTGGCTCACCGCCGAACCCTCGGGATGCAATTATCCGCTTGACTTTGTCTCATCAACGCCGCCCCCAACGCACCGAACTTCGCGGTCGAGACGCTTTTATTCAAGGTCAGGCGGTCCTAATAGCCTGCGCGAGATAGCGCGCCCGTGTCCCGACGCACCGGCCGTAGCCCCAGCGCGGCGTACGATCCTCGGAACCTCCTAACTCCTAACCATCTACCAGCCCCCAGCCTCCGGCCTACACCGCCGTGCCTCCACCGTTCACGGTGCCCTCACCGCAGGCACAGGTCCCAAGCCCAAGCGCCCGCCGTGGCGGGCGCTTCGAACTCTCGGTCACGTGACCGGCCGGCTGGACCAATCAGAGCGCGCGGTGGCCGAGGCAGCAGTGGCGGCGGCGGCGTCGCGCCAGTGTGCTTTAGGAGCTAGTGGTGGGCGCTGCTCGCGTGTTGCGTGGACGATCGGAGCGCGTGACACGANCCAATAGGACTAATGCTAAAATCCTGTGAATCTGGGGGGAGACTCCGGCTGGAGCGATCCTGGGGGGGGGGGGGCTGCACCACAAGCCCCTCCCCCATCGGCGACGCCATTGCTTTGAACTTATGTTGTCAAATGAAAACCAATTTTAACTTACATCTGAGAACGCCCAAAATGCGAGTTGATTGTGTTTTTAACAATTCAACGTTTAGGTGATATCTAACTGGCTCACTTGGTAGGTATTGGTTAAAGGCTTCGTGGATTTCGGAAATTTTCGATAGATATAGTTTTCTAGTTATATTTATCGGTCACCTATAAACTGAGACTATTAACGTCATAACCATGGCGTTAAAACGCAGTCCACAACATTGCACATTATACCTACTGTTGTCGCCTAGTCTTCGCGAAGCGAACGCATGCCCATTGACAGTGCACTATACAAGCCGTCATAACATGACAGACAGATAGCAGGTTTGTGTTTTCATTCTGTAGCATACAATGGTACAATACCTGTCTAATTGACTAAGAATGCATGTGGAGCGCGACAGACAGAGTCGTTTTGCAAACAACGTTTGGAGTTTGTCAACTGAAGTGCAAAACTGTCGCACTGCGGGCCAGCAGATAGCAGACAGCGGGGCGTCGTTTCGAGTGAATCGGTCAAGTAGAGGAAGAGATCCTGTTCCTGATGTTATCAGTTCCTGATGGAGCGGAGACTATGGGTGGGTCAGATATATTTTCCAACTGACCAGTGACCACGAATGGTGGCGACACGGCATAAACCCATTGTCCACTTGGAGTGACCCACCAGAAAGCGACAGCTACTCTTATCATGAGCAGAGTCGTGCTCCAAACATGGCTGCTTCTCCATTGCTTCCTGATCCCCAAAAGTTGTTTTATTCTGTGAACATGCTATAGATAAAGCCTTCCCCGCGAAGACAACGCATTACTATGTCAGTGGGACACTGCAGGTGGATTAAGGCTAAATTGCGTGTAATTGTCTTTTAACTGAGCCATAAGTGTGAGAGAGGTGATAAAACTTGTCAAGGTCAACCAATGCATCCACCTGGCCATCGCCACGGGGAACACCAACTGCCGGTTGAGATACTATTCATCAACTCGGATGGAGAGGACTGGGCGGGGTGTCTCGAACGGCGTCTGACTCGGCGATGCATATCACTTTGACGAGCCCCACCCAAATCGTCAGCCATCCGATATCATTACCCTGCCAGACAGCGCCCAGACAGCGCCCAGACAGCGCCCAGCGAGCACCCAGTGAGCGTCCAGCGAGCATCCAGCAAGCGTTTAGGCCTGCAAAGAGTTAGCCCAGGCAGGCAGAGATTGGACAGATCCGAACCCCATCAACCGCGCACGCGCGGAAAAATGGACGGTAAAAGAGCTTGAAATGATCCTGGACTGGCCCCGCCCGATGGTTATGGACCCGGCCGGCGGTGATGGCGAGAATTGGCCAAATTGGTTAATTAGCGAAGGAACTGCGGCCTCGGGAGGACGGTGTTCTCTAATCTACTGAAAAACAGACACATTTACGCGTACCACCCGAGCGTCCCGGTGGATTTTTGCCGAGCGGTCCGCCTCCGGCCTGGCTCACCGCCGAACCCTCGGGATGCAATTATCCGCTTGACTTTGTCTCATCAACGCCGCCCCCAACGCACCGAACTTCGCGGTCGAGACGCTTTTATTCAAGGTCAGGCGGTCCTAATAGCCTGCGCGAGATAGCGCGCCCGTGTCCCGACGCACCGGCCGTAGCCCCAGCGCGGCGTACGATCCTCGGAACCTCCTAACTCCTAACCATCTACCAGCCCCCAGCCTCCGGCCTACACCGCCGTGCCTCCACCGTTCACGGTGCCCTCACCGCAGGCACAGGTCCCAAGCCCAAGCGCCCGCCGTGGCGGGCGCTTCGAACTCTCGGTCACGTGACCGGCCGGCTGGACCAATCAGAGCGCGCGGTGGCCGAGGCAGCAGTGGCGGCGGCGGCGTCGCGCCAGTGTGCTTTAGGAGCTAGTGGTGGGCGCTGCTCGCGTGTTGCGTGGACGATCGGAGCGCGTGACACGAAGTTCGGTAGTGCGCCCTGGACTGATCGAGGCTGCGGTTGCGACCGTTTGCGCGAACCCAGCGGAGGAAGCCAGTTGTAGGCTTGGATTACTCTGAGAGGTAAGTCATGCTCAGATTGAATGCAAATTATAAATAGTTAAATTTATGTTCTCCCATAATTTATGAAAAAAGTATATTTGTTGTGTGTAATGCATGTAATGTGGTCTCACGCTGTCGGTTGTGTGCATTTTGTGACATTCAATGATATATGTTGAGTGTGATAAATAATTTTGGACTCGTCACCTCCACACAAGTCAATTTATCCGCACAACTCGAATAATTCGGCGATTATATAGGACCCCAACTCACCACGTTTCAGCGATCAGCGAGATCAATGTCATCCCAACTCATCCTAGTGCAGTTGCATCATCTAAGAGAACTGTTTATTAGTGAACTGTCGAGTCTCGAGGGCTGTCATTGTCACCCGCCTGAACCTTCGGTCTGCTCCATGTACTTTGAGACGAACCGAACCACTACATGTAGTGGCGGCAGAACACATCAACAATAGCCCATGCCAGCCTGCCAGTCTGTCTACCACCTCTGCATCTCGTGTCTCGCAGCACCGATCAGGCGCGGCTGACCTCCGTCGGTCGTCGGCGCCATCCATTCTGCCGGCCCTGGCCCTGGCGCGGGCCACCGCACTTCCCTGAACGCTGTGTTTATCGTTAGCCTCAGCCTCGCTGTCCGAGAAATCACTCGATCGAATTACTAGACTGACGGGCGTGACGGCTGTCGGCCGCCGGCCAGATTTGCATAGAAATCGGCTGCTCGGCTCGGCTCGGCGGCGTCTGTCCGTCTGTCGTGTCTTCAGAGAGTGGTGGAAGACCAGCTTACCGGCCACTTACGGCCACCTCCGAACACGCTACTCACCACGCCGGCAGCGGCCAGACAGGAGAAATCGCAGCTAATCGAGCTGGGTGCTGGGAGCTCGGGAGCTGCGTGTTACGGGAACGAGCGGGGCGACGTGACGAGTTGTAGTAGCGGTGGGTTGTAGGAATACGTGAGGTGAGTTGAGGTGAGTTGAGTCATGCTGTGAAGACATGATCACTGAGTCGATATGTGTTTGGTTACATGACTCAACTGTAGTGACACATGGGCGATATCGAGTTTTGAAGACGGCCACTTGGGTGGCGTGGACTTTGTCCTTTGAAGCGGATAGTAATGCCTTGTATGGTGTATGCGTGTCTGTTTGTTGGAGTACTTTGGACAGTAATTGCTAGCGGCAAGTTTTTTAGTTGTGCAGGTGCTGCGACGAAAAAAGCTTGCTGCGAAGTTAAACGGAACCAGTTTGGCCGGAGCAGTGCTAATTTGTAAAACACTGTCTCTTTTTCTCTCACCTGGAGATGAGGTAGATGTAGGCGAGTTATGCGCCATTATTTTACCGCTCGATGTGTAGCGACGTCGATATTTTGCCTTTACTTATTTGGCTTGATTGATGTTTAGCGATCTTGCATCGCCACTATTTTTGCTCATTCGTTTTGTGTGCATTTAATATCTTCTCCTCAATCCAGACAGCGGCCGTTACCGACTGTCAGACGAGCAGTCATCCAAACCCTGCGCCCCGGTACCTGACGCCTCCCCTGTTCCTGCCCACAGGATCGAAGTGGCAGCGCCGGGCGCACCTCCCGCCGTCGATCCCGCTCGCGTACCCGCTCGCGGGACCGCGACCGCAGCCGACGGGACCGCGACAAAGGCCGCCGGCACCGGTCCCGTTCTCGGTCCCGGGACCGTCGCGATCGGCGACGCGACCGGAGCCGATCCCGCGATCGAGACCGCGGCTCGCGCCGTGACCGGGACCGGGGTGGCCGCAGCGACCGCGGCGGCGGCCGGGACGGCCGCAGCTTGAACAGCCGCTCGGAGGAGAGAGCGCCGTCGTCTTCCCGCAGCGACCGCGGCGGCGGCCTGCTCGGCGACAAGCCAGGGGAGCGGGGTGAACCGGACACCGTGGCGGCCACTCCGGCGTCGCTCACCGCGTCTCAGGCTACCCCGGCGGCAGTGTCGACCGCGGCTCTGTCGACGCCGGCCAACCAGCCGAGCCGCTGGGAGCCGGTGCAGCTGGAGCCGCAGAAGCCGCTCATGACGACCACACAGCTGCAGCAGAAGCTGCTGCGCTTCCAGCAGGGTCTGCCCATCGACCCGCCGCCGTCGCATGCGTCGATTCACCAGCAGCCGACGCCAGTGACCGTCCAGTCGAGCGTGCAGCCGCTGATGCCCGTCTCCGGCGAGCCGCCCAACGGCTTCCTAAACCAGCCGCCTTCGACGACAGCGACGACGAGGACGACGATGCCGACTGCGTCGCCGCCGGAGGGCGTGCTCGCCATGCCGCCGGTTGAGGACCTGAACGACGGCGGCGCCGTGAGCGTGTGTAACATGCCGATGCACGCCTCGTATCGTGACGTTCGCGACCTGTTCCGCGGCATCTACGTCGGCCAGAGCAGCATCAAGATGATCCACGACGAGCGTGGCCGGCGCACCGGCACCGCCCTCGTCAACTTCCGCTCCATGTATGACCGGCTGAAGGGTCTGGAGCGGTCGGGTGCCTTCATCCGCGCCGCTCAGGTGACGGTCACGCCGCTGGACGGCGCAGAGTTCGCCGCGGCCGTCGACGGCTACCGGCCCGAACCGAGCGACAGGCGCAACTCGTCCGACGGCGGAGGCAGGCAGTGGTCGCGCTCCCCGAGCCGCGGCGACGACAGGCCCGGAGGACCGGGCAAGGAGGAGCGCCCGCATGAGCCGCGCAAGGGTCTGCTCGACCACCCTTCTGCCGCGCACGCGGCGCCCACGGCGTCGGCGGCGGCGGGGTCGGGAACGGAGCAGGCTGCGCGCGGCGGCGACGCGGCAGCGCAGGAGCTGGCCATGGCTCGACGCAGTCTGGCAATGCGCGCCACGGGTCTGCTGGAGCGTCCCCCGCTGCGGCCTGAGTTTGACGCCCGCGGCGAGCAGCAGCAGTTGGGTGACAGGAAGCCGGCAGAGTTCGGCCAGTTCGGCCGCGGCCCGCCGCCGTCTGCGGACGAGCGCCAGCACCAGTACCCGTTCGAGGGTGAGGGTGAGCAGCATCTGCGCGGTCAGGAGCACGGCTACCCCGGCGAGCGGGGTTACCCCGAGCAGGGAGCAGAAGAGAGCTCGATGGAGCATGAGTACCAGATGGGAAGGGGTGCTCCTGGCCAGGACCCGGCCTCCGGGGAGTACCCCCCGCTCGGCCGACGAGGAAGGATGGCCGGCGAAGACCAGATGTACCCCGGCGGTCCGCGAGGAGTCAAGCGGGGCCTGATGGACCACCCGGACCCGATGGGTCGTAATCCGGCCCTCGGTAGGCGTCCCCCTCTCATGGGCGATCCAGAACCGATGGGACGACCTGGCGCAATCGGTCGGCCGGACATGTTCGAAGGCTCTAACGATCCGCAGGGCCGCCCAGAGTCCATGGACCGTGTCGATCAGCTGGGTCGCGCCGACCATATGGGTCGCACTGATAAGGCGGCTATCCCTGATCTCATGGGCAGGCCAAGTCTGATGGACAGGCTGGGTCGACCAGATCCTATGGACCGCTCGGATATGCGGCGTCCGGACCAGATGGGTCGCGATGGAGGCCCGATGGGTCGCGATGGAAGCCTTATGGGTCGCGATGGAGGTCTCATGGGTCACGGTGAAGGTACTATGGGTCGCGATGGAGTCCTGATGGGTCGCGATGGAGGCCTGATGGGTCGTGATGGAGGCCTGATGGGTCGCGATGGAGGTCCGATGGGTCGCGATGGAGGCCTCATGGGTCGCGATGGAGGTCCGATGGGTCGCGGTGGTGGCCCGATGGGTCGCGATGGAGGTCTGATGGGTCGCGATGGAGGTCTGATGGGTCGCGATGGAGGTCTGATGGGTCGTGGTGGGGGTCTGATGGGTCGCGGTGGAAAGCTTGCTTTGGTCCGTGATGGAGGTCCGATGGGTCGCGATGAAGGCTTTATGGGCCGCGATGGAAGTCCGATGGGTCGCGATGGAGGCTCAATTGATCGCGATGGAGGTCTGATGGGTCACGATGGAGGTATGATGGGCCGCGATGGAGGTCTGATGGGCCGCGATAGAGGTCTGATGGGTCGCGATGGAGGTCCGATGGGTCGCGGTGGTGGCCGTGATGGAGGTCTGATGGGTCGCGGTGGAGGCCTGATGGGTCGCGATGGAGGCCTGATGGGTCGCGGTGGGGGTCTGATGGGTCGCGGTGGAAGCTTGCTTGGTCGTGATGGAGGTCCGATGGGTCGCGATGAAGGCTTTATGGGTCGTGAAAGTCTGATGGTCGCGATGAGGCTTTATGGGTCGTGAAAGTGCGATGGGTCGCGACGGAGGCCCTATGGGACGCGATGGCGGACTTTTGGGTCGCGGCGGACTCCGGGTGGGGCGCGACAGTTCGATGTCTCGCCTCGGCTCCGGTCCTGACCACATGCGTCCCTCAGAAAATATGGACCACGGCGAAGAGGAGTTCCCTGAGCATGAAATGCCCGAACACGAGATGCCCGATTACGAGATGGCAGAGCACGGAATGGGCGAGCACAACCAGGAATACGACAAGAACATGGGCTACGGCGAGAGCATGGGCTACGATGAGAACTACGAGGGCTACGAAGAGCCGAGGGGTCGGTACGGTCCGCCGATGGGACGGTTTGGCGCTCCGCTGCGCGGCTCGCCCGGGGGTCCTCCCGGCCCCCCTGGCCCATCGGGCCCTCCGTTCGCACCGTCCGACTTCCGCGGCGGCCCTCCACCCGACATGGAGGGCTTCCAGAGCGAGCGGCGGCCGCGCCTTGCCTCCCCACCGTCGCCGTTCGTCCGGCTGGAGAACGTCTCCTACTTCGCCACGCCCGAGAACATGATGGAGCTGCTGCACGACTTCCCGTTCGTCGAGATGTTCTTCGAGCTGCAGCGCAACGCGACCGGCAAGCGGACGGGCGTGGCGTACGCGCTGTTCGACTCGGAGGAGACGGCGGCCGCGGCCATCGAGACCCTGACGGGCACCACGGTGAGCGCGCGACAGCTGCGCTTCATGTTCAGCACGAAGAAGCAGTACGACTGGGCGCGGCAGACGCTGCACGAGCCGCCAGTGATCGGGCCGGCGGCCGGGAGCGTGAGGCTCGGCATGCCCGGCCGGCCGCCACAGCTCGAAGGGAGGCCCCGCCCGGGGACTCAGAGGACCGCCCGAGGGACTCAGAGGACCGCCCGAGGGACTCAGAGGACCGCCCGAGGGACCCAGAGGACCGCCCGAGGGACCCAGGTTCGGCCCGCGCGGAGGGGATCAGGGGGCGGAGGCCGGCGGAGAGAACGGTGGCCAGAAGTCGGCTCCGGGCAGCGGACCGCGCCAGGGGGACAGTGGTAAGGACGGAGCCCGACCGGGCTCGGAAGCCAAGAATAGTGGAAAGGTTGAATCGAAGCTGGCAGAAGATGCCGCGAAGAAAGCTTCGAAACCGGACGAGACTTCGCAGAAGACCGCTCCCACCGAGACGCCCAAGAAGCCTGACGCGATTCCCAAGAAGCCTGACTCGGCAACCAAGAAGCCTGACTCTACACCGAATAAGCCTGACTTGACACCGAAGAAACCTGACGTGACACCGAAGAAACCTGACTTGACACCGAAGAAACCTGACGTGACACCGAAGAAACCTGACGTGACACCGAAGAAGCCCGACTTGACACCGAAGAAGCCCGAGTCGGCTCCGAAAGTCATGAAGCCGGAGCCGGCCGCTCCTCCTGCAGAGAAGAAGCCACCGGTGCGTTCCGCCAACGGCCACGTGTGTGTGCACATCACGGGCCTGCCGCCGACCGTCACCGAATCGATGGTGGTGGACTTCTTCTCGGACGTGGGGCTGCTCCCGCGGCAGCTGCACCTCCTTCTCGACGAGTTCCAGAACCCCAGCGGCGATGCGTACTGCGAGTTCGCCAACACGGCCGAGACGGAGCGCGCGCTCACCAAGGACAAGCAGTTCCTGGGCACGGCCGAGCTGTCCGTGCAGCCCGTCTCTCAGGCGGCCGTCCGTGCCGCCATCGGCGACGAGTCCGGCGGTCCTCAGCCGGCCGGTGGCGACTACAACGGAGACGGCGGCGGCGACGGCTATGGGTACGAAGACGGGGGCTACCCTCAGCACGGGTACGCGCCTCGCGGCCGTGGGGCTCCGCGCGGCGGCCGTGACGGTGGCCTACTGGGCCGCGTCCGGCCTCTCATGGCGCGGGGTCGCGGTGGCGGTCCTGTCGTTCCCGGCGGCGGCAGCGGCGTCGGTGGTGGCCCGACGGACGGCTTCGGCCGGTCCGGCTGCGTGCTCAGTGTAACCAACATCCCGTTCCGCGCCGGCGCCGACGACATCCTCTACTTCTTCGGCGAGTTCGGCGTCGGGCCGGAGCAGGTGATCCGGCGTTACAATGAGCACGGGATGCCCTCGAGTGAGGCGCGCGTCGCCTTCAACAGCAGCGTGGAGGCGCTGGCGGCGCTGAAGCGGCTCAATCGCAGGCCGATGCTGAACCGGCCCATCTGCTGGAGATGCTCTGAGCGGCGGCGGCGGTCGGCGCTCGAAGTCTGTGAGGAATGCCGGTCCCGCTGCTGTGGACCTTGGTAGGCCGTGCTGTGATGCGGAGATTGGTGGGGCATCGGCTGGATTGTATGCACTTTTTGAGTGAGTTTCGCCGCACGGCCCAGTGGGGTGTTCGTGTTACTTTGTGTGAGCGGCGGAACGCGCTCTGTGAGCCTGTGTTGTGATGCGAAGCTAGCATCTTGAGCGTTGTACAGACAAACGGCCGAACGCGTGGCCTCGGAATGGTTATTTTTGTGCGCTGCGGTGTGTTGAGGGCGTTGCCTCGTGTATCATCTGAGTGACTAAATATGTTCGTGTATGATCATTATGATGGTGTTACGAGTGGCGGGGGCCGGCTCGCACCCGGCCCTGCACCAATATCTCGTTCATTACGGTGCGACTCGTGTACAAATCATCCTCAGCTGTGTCACTACTGCCTGGGCCCTGGATACGTGCGTTCAAGCATCGTTTCTGAATACACCAGCTATGTAAAATCGTCTTTGTGGCTCAGTGGGTCGCGAGACATTCATTATTAATCTCCGAAGCATGTGTAATGCGTACTGATTTCAATATGGCACGTCTCTTGTTTCTCCTGATGTGAATCTAGGTACGCGTAACGTTTGTCTAGATCGATTATTTTTGTATCGCACCAAATAGGAGAGAATGGCCTTGCTGAGCCACTTTCTACGGAATGGCATGTGAATTTGGCCAACTTTGAGATGGAAAACAAAGTCGACTATTGCTAGGCGGCAGCGTTACATGTGTGTAATATATGATTTCAGGTCACGACTCACGAGATCTTTTGATTCATTTATTTAAAAAAGACACAATGTCAAGGATCAGGGACGAAGCTTTTAAAAAAATAGGGGGCTGAGCTGGGAAAAATCGCGTAAGGTACCATCAAAATCCACAAAAAATATCCCCGGATTTGACCCACTTCCTCGTCCAAGTGAGGGGGGCTGAAGTCCCCTCAATTGAATAGGAAACTACACGCTTGTCAACGATATATCTAAGATCGCCCTTTTGATGCTCGATCTTCGACCTTAGACCTTTCACCTACAGGGTGTTTTACTAAAATCCGCACAATCAAATAAGTAATAAACACACGAGACATTCAAACGTTATAGCAACTTTTTTGTTGTAAAAAAAGTAAATTATTGAGAAAATCCGGAAAGAAGGGCAAATTCTGCCATCCCAGCGGGGCGCGGGTTAATTACAGTCAGTATTCTAGTATTCTCTAAGTGATAATTTTGTGTCGTTGGGTCGGGGTTGCATCTGGTGGTGCTCTGCCCTGTGACTCGCTTTATGTATGTCGGCAGGTATTTGATGCGGGCCAAACGGACAGCCGCGCTTTCACTAAATTCGGATAGTTTTTTTTATTAATTATCTTGAGTTTCTTTCTGTAGTCAATTCATAATTCGGATGTATTTGTGAACATTTTCATCAGAGTGCTGTTGCACTTGCAGAATGCTGAATGGGTCGCGCGTTTCGAGAAAGAGAGAGCCAGAGAGAGAGAGAGAGAGAGAGAGAGAGAGAGAGAGAGAGAGAAAAAAAAACACTAGAAATGACGGTGCGGTATCGACTATCGGCAATATAATAGTAATACAAAAAACACACAGCCTAAGGACTGGAGCACAAGGTGGGCCGGAATCAGGGTTTATACAGCCTTGGCCTGATTCAAAAGTCGGAGTGCTCAAGAACTGAATCTGAGCTTGCTCGTTACCGGACGTGCTCGGCTCGCGCCGTGCCGGCCAGAGTACATATAAACAACGTGCTGGCTATGACAAAAACATGCATTCATCATAGAACCTTCGGTACATGTACCGTCAACCGTGTTTAGCCGCAACCGACTATGATGTGTTTGGTGGCACCAGCCTGACAAGTCTGCTTGTCATATACGCTGTCGGGTTTTTGTTAACTCATCAATGAGTAATTCATAATTATCACCTAAAACTGTGCAGATTTGAGTTTTGACTGAAACACCCTAGACTGTGGCTTGGGGTACGAATGTTGTATATTGTGACGACAGGTGGCACAGCAGTCGACGCAAAGTAACATAGATGGCGTCACCAACAGCGACCTTGAAAGCGCATTCCGAGCGTCTGGCCGTGGCACAGATCGGCCGGCGGCCGCGGTGAAAAAACAAAACACAAAAACTGCTGGCACGGCTGCAAGTTGATTCACGCATCAGCTGCGGTTGCTGGCACGGGGCTGCACGTCGCTTCACGCCGTTTCTGTTCTTGGAACACCTGTGTTGGCAACACGATCTCGTCGCGGCCGCGGCCTAAACCAGCACCAAGGCCACGGCACCTTGAATAACCAAGGCCAAGGACTGGTGCCGCTGTTTTGCCACCGAGCGTACCAACGCGTCCCGGTTCAAACATCAATTGGCGAAACTATTTGTACAGACCTTGGGCGAAACCTGATATTCACAGGCTGGCAACGCTTTGCGTCGCACGTCGGGTGAACGAACAATCGTAACACAAAGCAGTGACCGTCAGATAGCGCGTGCTATATTTTGATAGTAATATGCTACGTGGAATGGAACCCTGTTGAATACTTCTCCAAACACTTCCAATCCGATGGTAACACTCATGCAGGAAGAAGGGAAACGATGTTCCCGGAAATGTGTCCTTAGCCCTTAGGTCTCGCTTCTAAAATCGCAACGCTTATCTCAGTTGAGAACAAACAGGGTAGGTGCGCACTGGTTTGAGTGAAATGACACTGAACCGCCAGTGCCTCATCCGCATTGTACACAATAGCAACCAATTGGCCATCTTTCAGAACGCACCCAGCCATGCCACTGGTCATGGTACTCACGTAGCTCACCGCAAACAGCTATCATCGTCGCAAGCCAAGCGGAATGGCCATCTCAGAGAGCATTTCTCAACTCTCGGGGCAACACATCTGCCACCGGGAAGTGACCAGGCTCGTCAACAGCAGGAGCTCGCTACACTTCGCTATCTCCGTCGGACATCCGTCGCGTGACGGTTACAGCGGAGTGCGCTGTCACTGGTGCAGCGGAATGCGAGACCGTGAGTCGTTCGAGCGCACCACATCTGTCAGTGGTGGGAATAAAAACGGCGTTCTTGTTGAATACCGCGAGACATACAGAAAAACACATGAGATGGGTTTTTATAGGTGTATTGTCACATAAACTAGGCGAACTGGTACATTTTAAACCGACGGAATAGTCCCATCTCAGGAAATCGCGAGAGTCACACGTACCGAAAGCATCCAGCCCGCACACTTCCACGTGAACCGAGCGACAATGTCCAGTGAAAGTAGCAAACAACTTACTAAACGGCGCGCTACGCGATCACTTCTAACGCACCGTACAGAAAGACAATGATTTACTAAAATTACCGACCAAGTACCGAACCGACTGCAGATCCATGAAAAGAACTGTGGCGCAGCGATAACCTAACTACGAATCGCGGCTAAATGGACTTAGCTTAGGATTAACGCTTACCCTTGCACACAGCCCACACTTATCTAAGGTTACAAACGCACGGCCATAAGCATGACGGTCAAAGTTCACAGGCACGGTCTGCGATGAGCCGGTCTGCTGGTCTTCAACGGCTTCAAAATAATATACCTCGCGCTATCACTTACACGCAACAAAGGCAGCACCTCTGTAAAGAAACTACATGCAAGTGAGCTCGGAAGACGCGCAAACGGATCGCGCGCAAACATCACCAATTTTTATGGTATATTTTGTGGACCTGTGCAAGCAGAGTGCCGTGAACATTCCATCGCGCCCTGCCGAAACTAACCAGTGCACTAAATTAGTCTGCAAACACAGCATCGGTGCCGGAGTCGGCACGTGCGCCGTCATTGTCCTTCCGGCCCATGTCCTGGCCCCTGAGCAGACGTGTCGCGGTCGGCACTCACGCGGCCGTGCACAGCAGGCGGAGAGCTGCCTACAGGCCGTATACACTCTCATCACTGTAGGCAATGTACAGGAAGAAGTCCTCCTCGTGGTGCTCCTGAAACACACAGGCGTCCATAGTGTTGTCATCGCGATATTGGGAGTTCGGAAGGGTTTGGATTATCCGCCGGCGTCATCTTCTAGGCGGAAAGTCAATAGTGACGACTAACGGTTGTATATGAGTTACGGGAGAACAGCTTCGCAAAGCACGCCTCGTAGCTAGTGCTAGTGAAATTCAGTATTTGTAAGTTAAGCTGGCTCCAGACGATGCAAATGCATTTGTATTTTGTGTGGGCTCTTGGGACCTGAAGCAAAATTATTGGGATATGGGCTGATTTACTATAAAATGATTAAATCGGGTTAGACTTGCCATAAACTTCTTCTATTGTTCAGTTTAACTTCAATCTGCCTATCGCACATGATATTTTAATAAAACATGACGTTTTGGTTACCAAAAACATGTTTGGTTATCTTTACCCAAGGCAGAATTTCTTCCTATGGTAGATTTTGTTTTCCTTTCTACTGTGGCAGCCAACAAAACGATAGAGAGCCAAAAGTGTTAACTTCCGCCACAGAGCGGTATCGAGGGAAGCCAAGTGATTGCCGTCAGCGAAAAGTTGTTGATCTGGGGGGGGGGACTTTCGTTGTTGAGTGGGGGGAGGGGGTGGAGCGTCAGTGCAAATTTATATAGAGTACAAAATCTGCACTGATTTCTAGTTGTGTCAGGAAAAATTGGGGAGGGGATAATTTCCTCTGACTGAAAAATCAGGGGACACGTCCCCGTAGCGAAGTCCCTGACTTCCGCCATCTTTAGTGTTGCACCACTTATCAACTCATCCATTCGACGCGTGCTCCAGTAAGGGAGTTGCAGGTCAAGATGGCTTGAATTTGCAGATGCCCGGCAGTCGGCGACGCCAAATTTGGCACAACTGTTCGGGCATCAATTATCTATCCACATTGCGTACAAGTGTTAGCTTTGGGTCTTCTCAGGTTAGGTCACGTCAAGTGACTTTACCTCCAAAACATATTTGTGGTCGTGGGCACATGGTTTGACCAATTTGAAACTCACATAAGTTAATATTTTAATAAGTGTCTACAATTCGTATATCTCAGATTGTATATCGGTGACCCAAAGTCAGGTCAATTTCTGACCTCCCATTATATGTTAACAGGCAAATATACAAATGCTTTCTTTTAGCGAATATGCATAAGAGCAGTCCAATTATATAGAGGACATGTAATTTTAGCCTATTCTTGATGGCCCAGGTGCGATTGTTGCTCAGTGACCTTAGTGAGGTCAACTGAGTCATCTGAGGTCACCAGCACTTTCTTCGCCAATAACTCTTGATAGAATGAAGATAGAGACGTGCGACCGACCCCACTGTTTGTTTGTCTCGTCGAAACGCGTCTCCTCGTATGCAGCATGACCCACTTGAGGGTCACCAAATGACCTTGACCTGTCCCCCGAGGTTAAATTTCTGATTTGACCTAATCCGGTGACGGGTGACGTTGCAGTTGCAATACAAAAATGTTCTTCTAATTTCCTAGACATGGCGATTTAATTTAAGAATTGCTTTTGCGCCTGTCTGATTTATGTTTTGTATATCATATGGTACTTAAAGTTAAATAAACTTGGTTATGATGTATATGGTTCGAAGCGCTTCAGCAATCTAAACACGACGGCGTTACAATTATTGACTTATCTCAATCCGATAGAATAAAGATAGAGACGTGCCATCGACCTCACTGTTTGTATCGTCGTCTTGTTTGTCCTATCCTATCTTTATCAGATAAGGTTATTGGCAAAGCACGTTTGAGAAGAAAATGTCATCGTCAAGCATGGGTGGATCCAGAACGGGTGGTTTGGTTTTGTTTTTTGGTGGGGGGATCCAAAAAAGCATCGCACAATTCTGAAAACCCATTGGATTTCGCTTGCTTATGTATCGGTAACTGATTTGAAATCGTTTATTTGCACAAATCACGACGGCGTTACATCAACTTTCAACTTTCTTTCAGAATCAGAAAGAAATCAACTTTCCTTATAACAGTTGCTTAGATTTCCTATTATCTCAGGAAATGTCAAATTTGCGCCGATTTGGGGTGGTTTGGGGGTGCATGGCCCTGTGTCCCCCTCTCCTCTGGATCCACCCATGTCAACCTATATGACTTCTGGAGTCTAAACTATGGACCTAAGCTAAATTTTGATAATTCCTATAGCGATTGCATTTTTGCATGATCTTGTTTGTTTCCCGTTTGTTCAAAGCTATCATAGTTTCCAAATATTTGGGGTTTCTGAAACATAGTCCTAAATTTGTAAAATTTTACCTTTGATGACCTCTGGGGACCTCAATTTTGACCTAAGCCAAATATGATCGATGTAACTCATGATTATTAATATTGGGAGCTGTCGAACGCTTTTTCGGAGCCTTTCTAACCCTTTTAATTTTTTAGTTTAATAGTGGGTCATTTTACCCACTCACACACTGAAGCAAAAAAGGTGAGTGGCATCACTGATCTTAGGTGCACCATTCTAGATAACATCTTCAATATTTTGTTTATAGTGGCGATCGTTTATGGATATCGAGAGAGTGAGAGAGAGCGAGTGATGAAAAACGAATAGAACTAAAAGCAAGGTGAGAGAGGCTGCCGGACATGAATATTTTATCGTTATCCCAATAATCAAAGCAATAGCTTCTTACCTAATCAAAAATATTTACATTCCAAAAGAGTGGCACACTTCCATTAAGCAAAATATTTAGTTTACAAATCATGCATTGAAACCAATGAGGGATAAATATGGGCATGCATGACAAATTTCTTGTCAATAACCTTGAGGTTTTGAACCATTGTGAATGTTTGTCAAGGATTAATACCACCCCCGAACTCAGTCAACGGTGTGCTAATACGTGAATTGTATGCACAACCAATTTATGCATGATTTACACACACTGGATTTATGCCAGTATCAGTATATCAGAATACCTTCATACTCAAAGGGAACTAGCACTGATTAAATTCCAAGATATTCAAATAGTAAAACATGAGCAAAATATTGTGATAAAAATATTTTGATTTAACATTGTCGTGTCCTTCGGAATATTAACTACGCTTTTGTCTTGCAGAGCATGACTGCCTTTACATTGAATAAAGCCTAGTTGTGAAAGGGCTTCTCTAATGCGTGCTGCATGAGCTACGATGCATGACACACACACACGCTCATTCTAGACTCATTATAAACATCACAATAGTGTTGGAGTGGCGTTAGAGAGATATATCCAAGCAACATGAGCAGCCTGGATCCAGACATTCCCACCCTGAGACTGCAGTGCCATTGGGCTGACCTGGTATAGCGTGCCCATAGTGGCGGAGGTGGGCGGGATCACATTGTTGACGAAGAAGAACAGAGCGTCCTCTGGCCGTAGGTGGATCCGCTTCCTGATCAGGAAGTAGAACTGGCCGACCGTCAGATCGGACGGCACCAAGTACTTCTTCTTGTCCAGATCTCCGATCCGAGCCTTTGGGGCCTTCTCCACGATCACCTGTGCACAGATGTAAATCTCAACAATGCAGCATATCATTTGCATTTTGTACAAAGGAACATGTAACACCAGATCAGCTTGCGAACTTGTTGAACATGCCAGCAGACTAACTTCGAGCCGATGGGAGAGGAGGGAGCGGACACCCACCCTCCTACGATCTTCAATACCATGCGATGTGACCAGAGTCTGGATCCCAAAGTTGAATCTAGGATCCCAGTGGATCCCTTTGCATCAAGATAACACCAGACATGTCCTATCCCTGGCCTTTTCAAGCTATTGGTGATAAAGTGATTCAGTACGGGGGATAATACTTTCGCCACCTTTTAAACATGCATTTACAACTTAAATTCCCTCAATAACAACTCAATACAAAGAACAACCTTTTCACCCCAGCTCCACCTTTTTTGCCCTCATTTCCAACCTTTTTGAAGTTGTGGTGTTAGGGTCACGAGCATCGAGCATTGATGACGTCACTGGTGTCTCATGGCAAAGTTTAGTTAAACTTTGCCATGAGGGTTAGGTACGAATCTCTATCAGCAGTGATATATTATAACAGTTAGGCAAGGTTTGGTTAGGATCCATCCAGAAGGTTCCAGACGAGATCTGAGGACGAATAATTGCGGACGAATATTTTGTCATGCACCAGTGACGTCATCAAGCCAGCTGCACCGCCCGGCCCTTACATTGCTTATACATGGTGAAAGGTGTGAAATGAGAGTTTGTAAGTGATAAATGAGGGATTTTAAGTGAGAAGTGAGGGAATTTAAGTTGGAATATATGAGAAGTTGTAAATGAGGTTTTAGGCTCGAAAAAGGGCAAAAAGATGAGTTGAGGGAAAAAAGTTGGAAAGAATGGTTTTTAAGGCGCCGATTAATTGTAACCCCTTCAGTATTGTCTCCATAACCAAAAGCATGAAAAGTCTGGTGTTAAGATGCAGTGTCCCAAGATTCTATTTTGGCTTGGGTGTCAGAGTGGAAATTCGAGCCCTAAAAGACCATGAGAGTGGAAAATTATGTCGAAAATGGTACGATATTGATTACTTTTTTGAATATGAAAAGCAGTGGTTTTCATAGAAATGAAGTGTTTTTAGTCAATATCTATTGATGAGAATCAATATAACGACTAATAATTTGGGAGTGGAAATTCATTCTTAAAATGGGAGAATAGAGAAGTGGAAAATTGTTCACAGTTGGGTGTCATCTCCCACCCAAATCGACACATTTTGGGACACTGTTAAGATGCATCTGATATTACAGTTTGAACCTGGTTGTATACAAATTTTCTCAGCTAGAATGAATGGCAGGTGCCAATCAAATCCAAATGTTGCATGTTTAATTTCCGAAACAAAACAAAAGCATCAGTTGCTGCTGGCAATACAGCCCAAACAAATCAATTTCTGACACATCAATATTTATTTGTTTATTGCGATTTAAGGGTGCGCCAACACCTTTGGGTCAATTTCAGTTGCTGGCACTAGGTCCTCAGGATCAAATTTTGATCCAGCCCAATAGTCGAGATATGGGGGAAAATGACTGATTTTCAAATAGCAATTACGAAGCACTGGACAGTAGTGATGGGATGAATGGCACATGAATCTTTGCATTGTGGCTCATAGTTAAGTTTCAGCCACCCATATATTTAATAATTATCTTGGAAATTGATGCAATATAGCTTTAAAAGTTCATCATTTTTTTATCCCTTGGGTCACCTGAATCAATTTTTGACTCAAATTCAAATCACTGAATCAAAATATTGATGCAGTAGCAGAACTGGTGATTTTTTCATAATAATTTAATGTAATAACATTACAAAATTAGCTTGAAATTTGAATTAGTAAGAAAATATTAACTTGAATATTTAAAAAGGATATCTTGAGAAAATGACAAACATATTTGATGCAAGTTGTCACTTCAAGATGTCTCAATCTTTCCAGAGAAAAGCAAAAAAAAAACAATTACACATACAATTTGAGTTGTGACCCATGTGCTTGGAGTAAACAGTTGTGTGTTAGATGGTATGATTGTTTTTGTGAAATGACCATTTTCCATTAGGACAAGTGTTTTTAGTGAAATGTTGTCAATAACTGCATCAATTTATTATCCTTAAGTACAGTGCCTATGACAAGCTCCGCCCACTTAACATAAAAAATTGACGCATCACAAATTTATCCTAAGACCTAGTGCCACAAACTGATTTTGCGCCCACGTAAATATTTTGATCCAGCCCAATATAAATGATATTAACCCGCGCCGGGCCGGTGCTCGGCGCCACCTTCCTCGGGCCGGGGGGGGGCGTCGGACGCCCCCTTCTAACTCGGCTCCTATGGGACCTAGACATAAACAAAAACACCATTCGGAGAGCTCGTCAAAGCGATTTATAAAACTATTCAGTAAAAATTTTTCCCAGGTCAAATTAAGGTCACCAGAAGGTCATGAAAGTCAAATTTCCAGATTTAGGACTTAGCTCCAGATATCCCCAATTATCTCGGAAACTAGATAGCTAGGAGCAAACAAGTAAAGAAGCATTTAGATAGCTATTTAAAATTGCAATCGCATGAGATGTCTTCAAATTAAAATCTCAGGTCAATGTTTGGGCTCTAGAGGTCATCGAAAGTTCAAAAAGGCTATTTTTGTATTTTTTTTTTCACGAATAACTGTTTACTTAAGGAGATAGGGAAAAGATTGTGACACCATCGTGTTTGTCTCGTCAAAAACCGCTTTCGAATCATGTATATGGTTACCAGGTTAGGTCAACCTAGAAAATTTTGACCTCAGGTCAAGGTCATGATGATACTTGTATTTGTATGGGCGCGCAACAAACGAAGGCTATATCCGCCCTCAGGTCAAGGTCAAGGTGGTGACCTCAATAAGGTCATGTTTGCACATGGAGACGCGTCTTGACGAGATGAACACACTGATGCTGTTTTCAGTTCTCTATCTTAATGTGTATCGAGTATTGACAAAAAGGTGTTGGTGGCCTCGGATGGACCTCAGCTGATCCCTGTAGGGATAACCAGAAGAAAGACTGTACCTCGCGTCTCAAGAATGGCCTATAATAACATGATAAAGGAAGGAATTGCTGATATCATTTGCGTATCCATAGGAAATGGAAAGCTGGGGATATTTCCCATTGACTTATAATGCAGAGTTCAGGAAAATGACCTGACCTTAGGTCACTGATATGAAAAATCCGAGATATACGAACTACAGGTAGTGGTGCTTTCATGAAATCCTGTAAGTACGAAACCGATCAACGAAAAACTCTGGCTTTGGTAGGGCCACAAACTTTTTTGGAGGCAGGGTCACATGACCCGGCCTGGTGACCTGACATGACCTGAAGTCATCAAAATAGAGAAGGCTGGGTAAATATGAATGAACAGGTATTGCAAATTTGGTGGCACTACGCGCTGCCGTTTTCCCGACATCCCGGAAAAACCTGAGGGGGGGGGGGCGTCTAAACGCCCCCCGGCGCAGGTTAAGGAAAATTACCAATTTACAAATGACAATTAGGAAGCACTGGATAATAGTGATCAGACATGGGCAATGCCCCAGGCATTTTTGCCTTTGATGATGATGATTTGGGCTTAGAGGCTTAATGGTTATGTGGCGCCCATTTGGCCTTTGAATATAATATGAATGAGTATTGAAGTGACGAGTGATATGCTATAGCCATTTTGTGCATAGCAAACTGTTGCTCAATGATTACTTTTTCAATGTGAAAGTTGTGTTGCCCATCAAAGTATCAGAACACAGTGCAAATAGCCCAAGATCCTTTGGAATCCTGGAATCTGGATCTGGGGTTCAGGGATCCAAAGTGGATCAATTTTTTAATGTGGCTTGCGCATCGTACAGCGTTTGATGGACCGTCTCTCGCATACTGTGATCTGCTGTCAGCATGCAATGTATCACATTTAGGAGCTCGGCGTGCGCAGTGTGTGTTCTGTTTTTGTGCAAAGCTATTCAAAGGGCTTGATCTCATCATCACACCTACTGGAGTGTTTCAGGCTCCATGCGCCAACAAGGCAAACTAGAATCGCGACAAGATCACTGTTTGATGTGCCATTCGGCAGAGTGATAACTGTGTCGTCTGGACTGTTTGTGCGCATTCCTTGTACCGTCAACGACTTTCTACGCTTTTTGCCAAGTTCTGACATTTTTTACGATTCTCTAGGGCAGCTGAAACGGCAAATCTTGGCGTATGCATCAACTGTGAGACCAACCATGTGACGCATCATTGATGAAAGGTTGTTTTGATTGGGAAGTTTGCATGTGTTACCCGATTGTTGACTTGACTTCACCTGTAATTGGGCACATGCCTGTTGGTGATTGAATATAAATACAAATACAAATACATGCTATTTGCTCACGTTTTTGATGGCCAAACAAACCAAACAGGCACAGACAATGGGAAGGGATCCAGACACAAGAAGTTGCAATGCATATTATATTAGTGCTGTATTGACTATTGATGTTGTCGTCCGAATATTGATTCCAAGCAAATATTGTAGAATACTTGTAGATACGTTCACAACAGAGAAAACTGTTCAAACCTGCATGCACAAACAAAGCAAATACTCAAAAATTATGAGAAAACTCTTACAGGAACTCTGTCGGGGTACTTCTTTCTGATCTTATCGCCCTCAGCACGTCTCTTCTCAAATGGATGTTCCTCCTTGTATTGCCACTTCATGATGGCGAGTTGCAATCTGTGATCAACACAGGAGTGGAACTGGTGAAAGATTTCCAAACTATTTCAAATATTTGTCAGTGACGCTGATTTCTCACAAAAATACCACGAATTTGAGCGATAATCCTACAGCGACAAAGGCAGGGCACAGACTTTCAGAACACAACGCAATAAAGGCGAAAACAGTGACTCACTTTACAAGGTCGTGTCGATAAACACCCAAAACAACAGGGGTAGGAATGTAGTGACACACTTTCGTGTGAATATTGGGAGTATAATGACCTTTCAGAACAAATGTCTTTTTATTTATCGCTTCAAATATGGATTTGAAAATTATGAAGTAAAAATTTATTATCGTCATCATTTGGCTCTCTAAAAGATAACATCATTCTTTCCACGCGCGTATGACCATCTATCAAGCTGCCAACTTATGTTGACAAAATTACGTGAAAAGCGTGGTTTAGCGTAGTGGGATCAGGTGGGAACCACGCTTTATACAAATTAGGCTAACTTCGGTATTTTGTTTTCCCCTATGTTGAATTGCCCTCCCTATTGGCATTTCCCCCCCGATCGCAATCCCCTTCCCGTTCGCAATCCCCACCCATTCATATTACCATATTACGAACTGCCCTATGACAAATTCCCTTCCCGTTCACGATCCCCATCCGTTCAAATTACCCTACTACTAACTGCCCAATGACGAATTCCTTTCCCGTTCACAGCCCCTTTACATTCATATTGCCCAATTTCGAATCGCCCTATGACGAATTACCCTCGCGTTCACACGTCATAGAGCAATTCATAATAGGGTAATATGAACGGGTGGGGATTGCAAGTGTGAGGGGAATTCGTTATAAGGAAGTTCGTAGTTCGTAAAGTAAAGTAATCTTGGTTCGTAATACGGTAATATGAACGGGAGGGGATTGCGAACGAGAGAGCATTGCGATTGGGAGAGGAATGCAATAGAGAGGGCAGCTCGTAATAGGGGATTACGATCCTTCCCCTTTCTAAGTGTGACATATCTGGCGCTTTTGTTACGTTTTCTCGTTTTTGTTGTTGTAGAGTGAGGGCGCGTAGCTGCGAGGCTCAAGCGTCCGAACGTTTTCTCAACACACATACTTGCCTTTTGTATTTCCTTTCGTGTTACACACGGTACTTTGAATGCAGTGTTCAGGACGGGATAGCGCCTGTATACAATAGGTAACATAAATGCACAATTAAACTATTTTTTATTTCATATATGTCAAATATTTGTGTGGGTGCATACTGCATGGTGCAGTCATGCAGTTTACACATATTATTGACGACATTGATCATGGCACCACGGAGATTTGCAAATCTTTGATATCAATCTTCTTCACTTGACTGTAAAATCATGGGGACTTCACATGAACTCATAGAAAATGTGCCGTTCTTCGCTTCCAGGAGGCGCTCGGCCCACACAGGACAGACCGAACTACACACTAGGATGGACACAGCTTCCATATGAAGTGCACAGATGGACCTCGGAGTACTGATGACAATCAACTTAGTCCATGAGCATTATCCAAACAAGTGCGACAAGGAGGCTGGCGGGTAGCACTTTTTTAATATATAAATTTAGTCTGAATGTTTTAGTAGATGGATTTCAGAGGTCAGGACCCACGCTAAAGCAGAGCCTGTTGGTAGGCCCTTGACCCCACCACCCGATCGTACAATTCCTGTGGTCGGCAAAATTAAGACGGAAATTTTACTGTGCCCGACATACCTGGACCACGGTCCCCCCGCTCACTGACCTCACCGACCTTCAGTGCGGCTTTGCTGCCACCGGCGCAGGCCATCGGCCCAGTCAGGAAGCAAATTTTTGCAACGAGCGCCGAAGTGACTCGAACCCGGGCTGCCACTACCGGGGATAGGTCAGAAGCCCGCTCTCCCGACTGAGCTACAAGGGCGGACTGGGCGGACATGAGCTTCCTGAAGGAACTGTGTGTAGAAGAACCTGAGTTTCATGGTTCACATTACTAGGACACAAATCAGCCAGTCTTAGGATATGCCTCAACTGTCTGGAACACTGGATACATGCAAGATGTTAGGAGGCTTGAGTCTATAAAACAGAGGGCTCTGATCGTCAGATCAAAGGACTGGAAGATAAGGAATATGGAAACAGATAAGAGAACTCGATTGTTACTCTGTGAAGGGAAGGATTCTCAGAGGCCGACCATCAATCAAAGTGCTTGGGAAAACTTCAATTGGCAAGTGTCCCATAGAGCCCCACAGATCTGTGGGACACTTCTCGGGTACTCCCGGACTATCGAGGCCACCGATTTCAAGATAAGGAGTTAGCGATGTCAGATTGATGCCAGGGCTCGTTTTTTCAACTGAGTTGTGGTACAAGATTGGAATTCCTTGCCAGGGATTGCGGTAGTGTCTTCAGAGGACATGACAAAGTTCAATCCTCTTCTAGAAGTCTCCTTAGCCAAAACCGGACTATTTTGATTATCTGCTCTAGATTGGATAGGTCAACTAGCTACTGTACATGTATTCCATATACCTACACCTATCCACTCCACCCTTGGTATGCGCCCTGTCCTTAACAAGCCAAGGGCAGGGTAATAGCGCCAAGGAACTCCCTGCTTCGTCATTTTTCCTACCCTAACTCCTTTTCATTCCTTCCAATTTACCCATTTCCTGTCATATGCCTTGCATTTTTATTTGTCCCATTTTTATATTTCTCTCTTCGTATCTGGTAGGTATTTTCAACGTTACACCACTCATTGTGTGATGGTATGGTTTAGCATTTCTTGTTTTTGTGACCTTATGGTATTTTGTTTTTGAACGCACTCCGACATCCATTTTCACATTCAATTTATTATTACACCTTAGTACTCCTCTACAGTTGTTCCCACGACTGGCTCAATTAATAACACCAAGCAGACGTAACTTTCCCAGCCCTTCTACATCCGCCTGTACCTATCCAAATGCGGAGAATTTTCTTGTCCAGTGTTCAGGGGTTGGCACGTCTCTTTTCGACACCGGTTTCTTTCCGTCCATTATCCCCTCCACAACCCCAGAGTCAGGGCCATGAGCAAGGAAACCTAACAGGTGAGCTTGAACAGGTGAGTTCAATGCAGACTAAAAACAAATTGGAATGGGAAATTCAAATATAGTCTGAATTAAAGTTCAAGTTTAAAAGTAAAGTTATCTTCTTACCTACCTATCTTGATGGTGTCAACGTGCATAGTGCCCTGGTGTTAAAGGAAATAGTTCACCTTCAACATGGGTTTCGAACTGAGATAGCAGTTTTGTAGCCCTTTGTTGAATTCACCTGTTGGGTGTCCTTGATCATCAGTCATCAACCTGATGTTGGAGAGGATGCCTGATTTGGAATGAAACAGTGGCAAAGAGACATTACAACCCCTGAACAATTGACAAGAGACCATCAGGTGAATTTGGACTGTTTTTTGACCCTACTAACTCTCACTGACGTCGGATAACTATTTTTACAGCAGATAATGAGGCCAGCAGTTCCAGCTTGAAGAGTTTTGCTGGTGTGGAACGTGTAGCTGAAGATGATGTCATCGACCACATACCTCAGGAGGTGGATTCAAAGTGAGCTATTATTTGCATCATTATTATGACAAAATGATATGATAGATGATTAAATTACATTTCTGCTCATTGCATTATTGAGTGGGTGATTTATGCTTAATTGTTTTGTGATCTCTCCCAATCATGGTCTCACGCATGGTGTTACTAAATTACTTAAAACAGAGATATCTATATATCAAATAAGTTTTGTTTGGATATGATCAAGATATGTGTAGTATTTATATTTGACTATTTTTTTTATATATATATATATATATATTTATATCAATAAATAAATATATCACATTTTCCACTTAGTTGGTATGAATTAAAGCATCTATTTTGACACTATCACTCAACCCTGTCAGCATTTTCATTCTAAGAGGTTCAGGGAGGGCAAGACCATACAAATATTGTCATTAACCAATAACCAGTCAGCATCAATGTAATTTCACATTTACTAACTAATCTGCACAGTTGTTTCACATAATTTAATTGATATCCCAGTCCATTTCATTGACAGTGAATCTCTGCCAGCAATTTTTGCATGCTTAAGCTTTTGAAGCACTTGCTCAGCAATGTTTTTAGCTTGCTCAACATAATGGGATTTACCCAAACCAACCTATTCAGAGGAATTCCGGAGAAGTTGGTTTGGGTAAGTGGTTTGTTTCTCTATTGTCATTGCATTTTATGGGCAATATACATGGTAATTATTTGGCAACTAACTAGCATTGCCAGTAATTACCTGCCTAGTATCAAACTCAAAGATGTCACCAAACTACTTGGAAATGTTCAGAGACACACACATCTGTATTCTCTTGCCTCCAGGAAGCTCCTTGGTGACGGCTGGGAATTCGCAGCACCAAAGTCATTAGGCGGGGAAGATGCTTTTGCGGCTGATGCACCTGAGCAGAAGAAGCAGTATTTTGAGGATCTGGCCAAGCTGAATGAAGATGGACACAGCCTGGCAGAGTACTGCCAGGGCCTGGGACTCGATGATGATGACTCTGGTATTTGTATTTGTATTTCGTTTAAAGAACACTCCACAGCAACAGTGGCTTTTCAGGCTCCGAGTCATGTGCAGGGTTCCATAGTATAAAAAGAAACTAGCGCAGAATACACAAGCATACACATACACATATTCGCACACACGCACGCGCATACACACTCAGACACACATCTGCCGCTTCAATGCTTGCTGAAAACGCTGCCCACCAAGAGTAACCAGATCAGATGACAGCTGGTTGTGCAGCGCCGGCGCTCTCGAGCAGAAGCGCCGTCCCCGGCCTCGATTCTGGACCGAGGTACGTGGAGCAGACCGTCCTGTCTGGTTGTACGTTGCCGTACGTCCGAATTCAAACGGGGGACGGCTGCTAGGGAGTCAGGCTCTCCTCTCTGGAGCACCACCTCTCTGGAGACGAGTGGGTCGGGCAGAGCGTGGAATAGTCTGCAAGCTGCTGGGCCTCCAGCCAGCCCAGCCTCTCTTGCAGGTCCGTGACATGATCGAATTTTCTCCTACCAAAGATTACTTTGGCAGCGAAGTTCAAAACTTTCTGTATCTTAGCCATGTTCTTTTTTGAGCCGTTACCATAAAC
>VOPJ01016548.1:0-53468 GCA_014673585.1 Semibalanus balanoides
GGAGAAAATAGAGTTTTGCAGCAAATTGCTAACAGAAAGCGACAAAGATCGAAAATGCACATTTTAATTAAGGAAACGGCCAACTTGGATTTCCGAAATTTTGTGTTTCTTACCCCTAAAAACTAAAACTAAAATGAAAAATCACTAAAAATTTACGACAATTGTCAAAGATTTTGACAAAACCGGAAGATAAGTGAGAGAACTAAATGTGCGCCAAGGGGAGACTGCCAGACACTTAATTAATTAATTTTCCCATTTTGCCAATTTCCATCATTAAACAAATGCGTATGTTGTGTCATGCCGCGAAGCGGCGCGAAATTTTCGAGTTTTTTCTGTGGATGGCTGTATTTTGACTGTTGAAAACCAATTTTTACAGTGTATGTCCGACCGTTGGGGGGGGGCAAAACATAGTCTCAGGACCTTTGGGGGGGCATGGCCCCTTTGGCCCCCCTGGATCCGCCCTTGGGCACGGTGCCCCGGTGCCCGCCCAACTATGATTCTGAGGATACGCTAGATAGCAGCCCAATTCCTTCTGGATCATGTTATCATCGGCCATTCCTGAAGAACCAGGTGCAATCTGTGTTAAGTGGCCTCTACAGAGTCAGCCGAGGTCATCCGAGGTCACCAACAATGTTTGTCATTAACTCTTGATAAAATTCAGTTAAAGAAGTGAAACCGCCACCAATGTGTACAAGTCAACAAATTGGTATATGGGAGACGTGTCTCGACGAGACACGCCTCCTAATTTGCAACATGACCTATTTGGGTTACCACTAGACCTTGACCTGAGGTCAAATTTTTAAGTTGACCTTACCTGGTCATCGTGAATATGATTTAAAACGCCTTGTTGAGCCGACCAACACATTTCGTCAAGATATGATTTTGACGCAATGGCAATCATTTTAGCCTTATCTTTATTAAAAGATACTAGTGAAAAAACTGATTTGGCAGAAATACACTTTTGACCTTTGATGGTCAGGAGCCTAAACTATTAACCTGAAATAAAATTGGAGGACACGTTGGCGATTGCATTTTTTGAGAGCTATCAATCGCTTTCGGTTTGTTCCTAGAGCTATCATAGTTCGCGAGATATTTGGGGGATTCTGAAGCAAAGCCCTTAAAGTAGAAAATCTGACTTTTGATGACCTATGGTGACCTCAATATTGACATGTTAAAGAAATGACCGCAATAGTTTCCAAATACTTTTGACGAGCTTTTGAATGGTGTTCCCTTCCCCCGGCACAGCGAAGGTGGCGCCGAGCACCGGCACGGCGCGGGTTTAACGCATAAGCAGTACACAAAATCGGTACCTATTATTCATGTATCCCTAATCCGACTCTTGTAAGTATCATTCTTAGACTTGTATAAGTATCAGGCTAAGACTCAGATGATGGATGATCTTAACCCGCGCCCCACTGGGCATCTGCATTTCCTTCGCCCGACTGGGGGGGGGGTGTTTGAACACCCCCCTCTAACTTGGCTCCCATGGCAAGTAGACCAAAACAAAAGACACTGTTCGAACCGTTATCAAAAATCATTTCGAAACTATTTCAGACTTTTTTCGCTCACGTCAAAACTCAGGTCACCAAGAGGTCACGAAGGTCAAATTTTCAAGTTTTAGGACATCGCTTCCAGAAACCCCAAAATATCTCGAAACTATGCTATCTAGAAACAACTTAGGGAATGTTACATTAACATAAGATTTGAGTTGAGATGGCCAAGTTGTTGGAATTCCAAATTGAATTAAGTATTGGGTACAAACTTAAAACACCACACAGAGGTCTAATCGAAAGTAAATTATAGTTTGGGTTGACAATCTGCAAAAAATAAGGCCCCTAGTGTATTAGGGTAGCCCTCTTAAAGCCGATGTCGTCCATCCCTTTTATCAAATGTTGATGAAAAGTAGACTGTTTTACATTTGGCTAATACAATTAAGCCCATACACAGTCCATACATATGCAAGCGTGAAGTTTTTTTTCTATTCCAAAAATTCCTTCATATGACGTCATCAGCCCAAATCGAATACTTAGTTTTTTCATGAAATTTGAGCACCCGTTTGTGAGAAACAAATCAGAATCGTGGTTCCGCAAGCAATTCTTCATATTTTGCACCACAAGCGGCGTACATTGGACAACTTCAGAGAAGTGAAAAATACCCTTAAAAACAATCCGCTAGCCAATGCAATTTGCAAATCGCACCCAGGTCCTCAAATTGACCCTCAGATAATATTTTAAGGCCTCTAGAGGCAATTAAGTCAAAAAAGCTGATTTTGGCAAAAAATATTTTCGTGAATAACTCTACCTGACAAAAGATATAACGCCATACTGGTTACGCCATCGTGTTTTGTCTCGTCAAGGGCTTATAAATATGTTCAAATTTGATCATGTTAGGTCAACTTAAAAAAAATGACCTCAGGTCAAGGGTCAAGTGGTGACCCAAAGTAGGTCATGTTGCATATCAAAGATGTGTCTTGACAATCACAACAACACGGTGTAAGTTGCAGTTTTCTCTATCTTCATTATAGGCCAGAGTTATGACGAAAAGGTGTTGGTGACGTCGGATGACCAGATACCCGTAATGTTCCTGGGCATAACCTGCCACTTGAATCATACTTAAATACATATGATAACATCATTCAGAAGAAATGGATTGGATATCGCGACAAGAAAGCATTGATATTCTCCTTTGACTTAATAATGGGGAGATCAATAAAATTGACCTAACATAAGTCACCGATACAAAAAATCCGAGATAAACATTTTGTAGATACTAATGACTTAATGTAATCCTAAAAGTTTGATATCGATCCCGTTGAAACTGTAGTCATGGCACGACCGCAAACGTTTGTGTAGTTAGGGTCACTTGACCTGACCTGGTGACCTGACCTGACCTGACACGAAACTTGAATTTTTGCCAAATGTCCGGAAAGAATCAAGTGAAATAGTTATGCAAAATTTGGCGGCGCTACGCGCCGCCGTTTTGTCGTTATCTTGATAAAACATGAGGGGTGTTCAAACACCCCCCCCCCCAGTGGGGCGCGGGTTAAATCAGGTAAAAGTCATCCGAGGTCACGTGAGGTCAAATTGCTGATTACGGTCATTAGGCGTTGTACTACATGTTTTTTTGGCTATTTTTGCGTCTAGAGCCTGACAAAAAGTTAAAGCGATATTAGTTTCAAATAACTCAAAGTAAAAAGCAAAAACGCAAATACATTTTATATCCACGGTAGGTAATGCCGTCGAAAGAGGTCGTAGGTCGATCTTGGTCTTTGGAAGGTCAAATTGTCAGCCAGCTTTAATGGTATCAACTTAAAATTTGCACACGTCAAATCTCGTAAAGTTTCGTCATATTTCGTTATCTGACATGCTTCTATGATATATATTCATGTTTAAGCATCCGACAATTTCGGATAATATTGTAAAAATCCGAAATTTATATTTTTTCATTATAAATGTCAAAAATCCGGTATAGTAGTATGATGCCGAGTCTATTGTCAGTCAAATTAAGGTATCAAAATACCTGTAATGAACGAGTTAGTGGCGTAAATAGGTAATACCTACTACCAAAAGTGACTAACTAGTAAAACTACTAACTAGTAAAAAGGTACTAAGTTAGTAGTTCAAATCGGGCAGAATTCTGAAATGAGGCAGGATTTTCGGCTGAGTACTCGTTGTCAGGCTAAAATCCTGCCCCCCCCCCCCAACTTGAACATACTTTCTGCGTCCCTGGATTAGCATTTAGCAGAATAATGCAGAATAGCAATAACAAATAACAAATAGTATGACAATCGCAATAACATAATATACAGAATAGCGATATCAGAATAGCTCCTGCGCACTAGTGTATGCATAGCACTTGTTAATTCTTTGACAAATAATTTATATAGTTTAGGATATTACGCGAATATTGTTTGGGTTGCTGCAACAGTCAACACGCCAGACTTGTAACGACTCACATTTTTTGTCGACTCAATTCTGACTCAACAGCCGAAGAACTGACTCGACTCTTGACTCAAGTGCCGTTAACAAAAAAATGAATCGACTCGACTCTTGATTCAAGAGCTGCTTATGAAAAATGAATCGACTCGACTCTTGACTTAAAGGGACTGTCCCACCTTAACATTATATTTGAGTTGAGATAGCCATTTTCCGTGCTAGGCATTTAAATTATGTATATTATAAGTTAAAACAACCACCGAGGTCGAATCACAAAGAAATTCGAGTTTAGTTTTTGACATCGGTAACATTCCCAGCCACAGTGTATTTGAACGGGGACCTGAGCCGAGACGTCGTCCACTCCTTTACTAAATGTTGATGAAGTCGACTTTGTTTTACATTTGGCCATATACATTAGCCGTACAAATGCAGCCGTGAAGGTTTTTCCTATTCCCCAAATTCTTCATATGACGTCATCAGCCCTAATGTTAAACTTAACTTTTTTATGAAATTGAGCACTGTTTGTGAGAAACAAATGTCATAATCGTGTTCGGCAGCAATTACTTAATAATTATCACCACATGCGGCATGCATTTGAAAACTTTTGAGAAGGTGGGACAGTCCATTTAAGTGCAGTTTTAATAAACTGATTCGACTCGACTCAAAAATACATTTGAGTCGACTCAATATTTGACTCATCGCAAGTTTCATTATTACTTGGTGTTGACCGTGGGGGGAGCAATCATAACGTAAATCTCATATCAACTCGCAGGGGCGTCACCGATAAATCTTGAGTGGGGGTCGGCTGAAATGACGGAAAAATGTACCTCTATTTTGTAATGCGTGCATTAAAGCCTTTGCAGCACTTTGAATGTGGATTTCCATGTTATACACCTTTTCTTAATGTGAATCGGCGTCTGTTCAGCTCAATTCTGGATTTCTCATTGAAAACCACAACATGACATACTGTTTGGCATATATGCCTCATTGCCTCTCACATCAGCGTAACACACTCCCGCGGCAAAAGACATTAAACATCGACAGTGCACCGAGCACTGTCAATTTGTAATGCACTTTGGTCCAGGAGTGTGTTACGCCGATGTGAGATGCATATATGTCAAACAGTCATGTCTGCTGTCGGTTTAAATGACATATGCCATATTGAGCTGCAGACGCCGATTCGCATTGATAAAAGGTGTAGTGCAAATAGTTTGGAAGCAGCAGAACTGAGGCAAAAAGACTTTTCCGCACATAAATGGTCCCTGCGGATCTGGAGGAGCAGAGTGGAAGATGACTTGCGGAGATGGTCCTGGTCTGGTACCCACTATTTGCTCTTCGGTCCAGCAAGAAGAACACCGCTGGAGCAGCTTCCGGGTGCTGACGTCCGCGTCCTTGGGTTTGCGTGGCCTTTTTCGGAACTTTTCAGAACTAGCTAACCTAACTTGTAGCGTGCTTGAAAATTAATATTTTCTGAAGAGAGTGGGTCCTGGGGCCAGGAATTACCGTCAAGGAGAGCCTCTGCCAGACACCTAATGGAATTAATTTTTCCATTTTCCTAACTTGCACAAGCAATTGCGAAACTTGAGTAATGCCGCCGGCGCGAAATATTTGCTGTTTTTGACTGGGGATAGCAGGATTTTGACTTTTGCAAAGGCTATTTTTGCGATAAATTGTTATCCTTACCGTTTTTTTATTTATAAACTTTTCCAGTTTTCTTCTATAAGATCTTTGTTTTTTTCGTCCAGTTAGAAATCCAAGAACTATATAGACAATACTGATAAAACTGCTTGCATTATCACTAAAAAAACTTGTCCTGGTTATCTTAAAATGTACACACAAACGGTGTCCGTGCCGAATGGATACACCATATCCTGGAGCGCGCCTTCGGCGCCAGGGGCGGGAGGCATGGCCCCCCTTAAATACGCCAATGGTGGGGCCCATTTCAGCTTTGTGGGTCCCCTAGTACCAACAAAGTGATAGGAACCCAGTAAACATGCCGACGTCGGCGCGACGTCGGCTGGACCTCGTCTGGACCTCAGTATAAGCGGACATATCGGACGTATAGCCGACGTCGACCCGACGTCGGCATGCCGCTGGCGAGATGCCGACATCTGCCGAAGTCGGCCCGGCATCGAAATGTGTATTGGGAAACCACACCCCAGTATACAACCTGCTAGTAAACATATCCGATTAAGTGCAAGCAATATAATGATTCAATTTCTTAAAGGGAAATAATCACCTTTTTCCACAAAAATGGAGTTAACACTCGTAGGTCTCACACTCTTAGATATGTGTGGCGAGAGGTGAATACATGAGTGGTAGCAGCTAGGCTCTTCATTGCATAAAAACATTTTACGAGTTAACGTGAAGATGTATTTTCAAGGTAAAGTTTGATAAGCGTTCTCCACGCTTTCAAATACCGGTACTTTGTCCGGCAATTGCTTGCAAGTATTTGTGCGAATTCATCAACTGCGGGCTTTCCCATATTGTTCTTACGCAAGGGAGTGGGAAAATATAGTTTGGAATCCTCGCTTGTTGAATAATATTACCGGCGATCCTATACATTTGATAGCCATTGAATAAACAAGGAAACGAAATTATCAGTTTAACTTGGGTCCCTATGGTGGCCAAGCGGTACTGGTTTTGAAAAATGTTTCATAAATTTGCAGTATTTAAAGTTCTATTTAACTTTTTCCCATACATGCAGCATTGCACGTCTAAATGGGGAAAGCCAGGCATTAATAGCCAGTGCTTTNGTACACTACTGCGGGAGGTAATCAGAGGCTGGTCTGATGGCAGCGGAGGGTGGCGGTACACTACTGCGGGAGGTAATCAGAGGCTGGTCTGATGACAGCGGAGGGTGGCGGTACACTACTGCGGGAGGTAATCAGAGGCTGGTCTGATGGCAGCGGAGGGTGGCGGTACACTACTGCAGGAGGTAATCAGAGACTGGTCTGATGGCAGCGGAGGGTGGCGGTACACTACTGCGGGAGGTAATCAGAGACTGGTCTGATGACAGCGGAGGGTGGCGCGGCGCAGCGTGGCATGGCGGACACGGTATCATTAATCACGTTTCCCGCCACCTCCCCTGATTCCTCTCGCCCCACCCCCCATCCTCCGTCCGCTCCACTCCCCATCCTCCGCGCTCCACTCCCCATCCTCCGCCGCCCCCACTCCCCATCCTCCGCCCGCCCACCCCCATCCTCCGCCGCCCCACCCCCCATCCTCCGCCGCCCCACCCCCCGGCCGCACAGAATTGGCGGACGCCAGGGCGTGGGCGGACATGCGACTGTCTCGTGGCAGGACCAAAAAAACACCGCCGGCGCTCGGAGCCACCAGAAATAAACAAAGAAAATTACAGGAAAATCCCCAGCTCACGTCTCTCAGGACACGATAATATTTTACCACACCAAAGGAGTGGTTTGCCCAGCGTGGTATATCTTGAGATTGCACCGAAGAAGTACTTGCCATGAGCTGATACGTACCAGAGCCTATAAACCCCGCCGTGCTGAATAGCCAGGCCACTCACTGTAGCGGCCTGGTATATTTATGTGCGACACATTGTGCTGGAATGTGTGCGGTGACGGGTGTGCCGGCGGCGGCATTCACAGCGCCGTAGTGCGTCACTTCTGACGACGAAAGGCGCGCGCGATGGATCACCGCGGCCGCGGTCGCCGCCGGCCGGTCTGTTTGTGAACTCAGGCGAGAGGCGGCCGTGTTCACTCCACGCCCAGGCGTTTGTTCGCGAGTTTCCGGCCGAGAGATTTATGTGAGTTATGAGAGTTTTCCGTCGTGGGGTGAATGAATGGCGGGTTGATAATCACCACGAGAGTAGAGTTAACAGAATAGAATTAGAAGCTAAAGTTACAGCTAAATAGACTCATTCGTCAGTTTATATCACTTGTGCGTTTTTTAATGATTATCGACGACTAGTTAGCTGCTATTTTTACTCCTGCTGGTGCCTTGAACCTTTAATTAGTGGTCAATGAGCATCGGTTACGACAGCGATCAACATATCAGTCATAAATTCGAAACGTTCGCACTTGGAGGCCCAAATGACCATTTAATTCCTTTAAATGCAAAACTAGTACAAGCCACAGCAGTAAGATAGGATTTAGAAAACTGGATATATCAGATTCACTCTCTTTAATTTACACATTACGTATGCTTGTACTCGCTACTCAATGCAGTGACCTGGCATTTGGCAAGTAAAATCAGTGCGATCAAATTACTTTAATGTTTAATGCAACGGCTGTTCGTGCTGAGTCTATTCAAAGATCAAAGCATGACTTCTTTGGGCTCGGGCCACGACCAAAGAGCTTTGGGTTGAATCAAAGACAACTCATGAAAGGAAAGAAATAAAGCAATGTAAAACTACATCACAACAAATGCTTCATAATAACCATATCAGTACATCCGCGGTGTTAACGTGTTGCTTTCGCCTCTCACGTATGTTTCTGTCAGCTTTAGATCAAAAGAAGATCTAAGTCGAAGTCGGGTCCTCCGAATCATAGTCGCAATTTGCATTGTTTATCGTACCAGAAATAATATTCACCACGCTAATATGTTTTGATGTTGAGACTTGAGACCCTTATGAATTATAATACACCTGACGTTTACGCGCTTGAAATAGTACTATACCAAACCACGTCTCTGTTTAAAAGCATGCCGAAATCTGATGTAAACAAATCGGTGTGTTATTTCTTGTCAATATTTACAACGCCTCTGGACTCTGGAGTTATTCACATCACCCTCAAAGCAGAACTTATGCCGTCACAGATCGATAAAGGCCGTCACCGCGTCGTGCCGTTGTCAGCTGTGAGGTGTGTGCTGTGTACCCGCTCTAATCGCGGGCCTGTCGGGTCCGACAGACGGAGCCGCAGCCGGACACGACAGGTGCCGGCTCCCAGTCGGCCGGAACGCTCCCAACGAGACGTCGACAGCCGCTGTCCGAGTGTTGAGGGCGAGCCGTCGCAGGCCCGACAGCTCACACGTCGGCCTGGCACACGTGACCCGGGTGACGTGGGTGACCGTCCTGACGGGGGTGACCGTCCCACCACCACCGCCACCGCCACCGCCCCGCCGCCCCACCGCCGCCGCCCCGCGCTGCCTGTTATTCTTGGATTGTTATTCTTGAGGCTATTCATGGCGGCACGGAACAGAAGGATGGTCGATCCTTCGTTGCTAGGACATTCCATGTATAGCCCATGTGTCCCTCACTTCCAGGACTCCCGGTACAGACAGACGCTCGGACCTCCGCCGGTGGAGCGGGCACCGGTACAACCGGACGCCCTCGCCGCTAGGGGGTTACGCGCGCAGAGCGTGGGCCGCTCCCAAATATCTGTGGACATGGACAAGCTGCCGAATCTCCCAGACACATGCCCAGTAAATATTGTCTTTGATGTTCCCCATCAGCGTGCATGTGCAGCCGGCATAGAATGTATCTTCCCATTCTAAGTTTCTAAAACTCATCTAATTTCATTTCTGTGCACACGAAGGACTGATATAAGGGATCATGCGGTACCTACCTAGGTAAGTACCACATGTTGCCTTAAATCAGTCCTTCATGTACCTACACAGAAATGAAATTAGATGAGTTTTAATGTGGGCGAGGATGGGATGACATTGTTAGAAGTAATATTATTGAAGGAAAAATGATCATAACCATGTCAGAGGTTTATATTTGAGTAAAAAAGGTCAGAAATATATTTAAACAAGCTTTCGGCGTTACGCCATTATCAAGTTTGGCGTAATAATGGCGTAACTTGATAATGGCGTAACGCCGAAAGCTTGTTTAAATATATTTCTGGCCTTTTTTACTCAAATATAAACCTCTGACATGGTTATGATCATTTTTCCTTCAATAATATTAGATGAGTTTTAGAAGCTAAAAAGGGAGCATGCATATTAAACAGACTGTGCACTGTACACTTTGTACAATGTACATGTTTCGGTTTGGGTCATGGGTATTCACGGCGGGATGATGTTAATTCAGTAGGCAGATGATCCCAGTTTGTTTGAGAGATGGGCTTGTGCGTGCCCTGCATCTGCATGTCTTGGCTCAACCATTTTTAGCGGGATTACGGTAAAAAAACGTCGAGGACAACACAGACTATAGATGAGTTACATGGAGAAACACTTGAACGGAAAGCTTTCAACGTGAAGATGTAATGCAGCCATAAACACAATCCTCTGTCAGACAATGCTGCAAATATTTCACCACCCGTTGTAGTGGCGGCCTTGCAGCCAAAGCAGCTTGGTTCTCAGCAACAGATAACCCTATATCTGTTGACACTCTATCTGCAGAAGAGGACACGGACGGTGCTATGGTTACGGTGCGCCGGATCCTCCACGATGGTCTAGCGTTGAACCATGCTTTGAACCATGCTTAATGCTTATTCTCACCCATGGGCGGATCCAGAGCGGGGTGGGGGGGCACAGAGTCATGCCCCCACTCTCCGAAACCACCTGAATCGGCCCAAATTTTACACATTTTTTAGATAATACAAAATATAAGCAACTTTTAAGGGAAAGTTTGTTTTAAATCATTTAACGACACACAAGAAAGCGAAATCCGATGAGTTTTCATCATTGTGTGATATTTGTCATGGACATGCACCCCACCCCGTACTGGCCCAAACCATCCGTTCTGGATCGGATCCGCCCATGTTCTTACCACCAGCGTCGTCAAGGACTGGAAGACATCGAAAGAAGCTACGAAAGCTCCAAACAGAATCCAGAGATTAACGGACGCGACTACCCTGAAGTCAGAACAGTGAGCGACAGCGACTGGAATGCCCTTCCTCAGTCCGTGGCCTGTCCTTCTTTGAGTACCGTCGTAAGGCTAACCTTTATGCGCATTGTAATCTATCATGTTGACCAGGGCCGACTTCCATTGCATCTATTACCAGCTTGTTTATATCGATGACCACATGCGTGCTTGGACTGCCAAAATTCCGACAACCCCACAGCATTTTACTGAGATTGAAAAAACGACACATGTTTAATATAATAAAGTAGCACACACCTCGGTAGACTATAATATATGTATGTGCCTATATTCACACTGCACAGCGAAGACAGAACAGGAAAAAGTCAAGACAAGACGAATAAATCAAAGGAAAAACAAGGCAAGAGAGAGCGAGAGAGCAAGAGCAAGAGCAAGAAGCGAGAGCAAAGAGGCAGAGCAAGAGCAGAGAGCGAGAGCGAGAGCGAGAGCGAGAGCAGAGAGCGAGAGCGTGGAGGAGCGAGAAGGCTGAGAGCGAGAGCGAGAGCTGAGGAGCGGAGCGAGAGCGAGAGCGAGAGCGAGAGCGAGAGCGAGAGCTGAGAGCGAGAGCGGAGCGAGAAGTGAGAGCGAGAGCGAGAGCGAGAGCGATGAGCGAGAGCGAGAGCGAGAGCGAGAGCGAGAGCGAGAGCGAGTAGCTGAGAGCGAGAGCGAGAGCGAGAGCGAGAGCTCAGAGCCGAGGAGCTAGGAATCGAGAGCGAGAGCGAGGAGCGAGACGTAGAGCGAGGAGCGAGGCGACGAGCGCGAGAAGCGAGAGCGTTAGATGCGCCAAGAGCGAGAGCGATGCGAGAGGGCGAGAGCGAGAGCGAGAGCGAGAGGCGAGAGCGAGAGCGAAGAGCGAGAGCGATGGAAGCGAGAGCGAGAGCGAGAGCGGAGCGCGAGCGAGAGCGAGGAGCGAGAGCTGAAGAGCGAGAGCGAGAGCGAGAGCGAGAGAGAGAAGAGAAGGTGAGAGAGAGACGAGAGAGAGAGAAGAGAGAGAGGAAGGACGAGAGAGAGAGAGAGAGAGAGAGACCGCGTGTGGCGTAAACAGCGTCGGTCAGCACGGAGACGTCACCCGTCTGACAAATCGTTCTCCGTCGAAAGCGACGATAGCTGCGACACACTCTGTGCGCTGAGGTACGCTTGGAATGCTTTCAGTGTCGCGGCGGATCAGGTCACAGACCGCACTGCCTGCTGAGGGGAAAAGTCCGTAATGTTTGGGACAATCCGGACTGTCCAGAGAAAGAAAGTCCCGTAACGATTGCAGGTAAAACATATTTGTATTGGTGTTCACTCGTGCGATATCAAGAGCTATAACGAGTCGCGGAAAGTCCCGCTATTGTTTGCTGAGGTGTGGGAGGCTTGGCCATTTTGCCGCTCTTGGATCCGCCAGCGGCCAACAACATTAGGGGGGTGGGGGCGAGGGTAACCATTGGGAGTCGAGGATACAATGGGGGAGGACATTAGGGAGGCCGAGGTCCTCCCCAAAAGTATATAAATCGACACCTATGCCATGGATGATGGCATTGACCATATCATTATAGCAACAGGTTGGGCGATGATATATACCAAAATTATCCAACGTTTTGTAAATACATTGTGGTAGCTTTTTCATGCAGAGGTAATTCCAGTGATATTGCCACTCAAACCGGTAACTATGACAGCAACAAAAATATTGTGTTTTTACCTTACCACTATTCTTGGGTTGGCAAAGAAAAACAAGTAAGTCATAGTAACTGTTTCGTATTTGTAATATATATATATATATATATATATATATATATATATAATAATATTATATAATGTATATTATATATATTTATTATATGTTATATATATATATTTATTTCTATATATATATTTTCTTTCTTTCTTCTTCTTTCTTCTTCTTCTTGGCGACAGATGGACGGACATGTCACGTGACGCTCGTTCAATACCACCTCCGTCCCGAAGCATCTCATGTGCGCCCGTAATGACCAGCGCCGAAGCAGACTGGGACAAAGACGGCACACAACGCCAGTCGAGCCGTGGTCGTGCCAGTGCAGTGGTGGCGCAGAGCGCAGCAATGTGACAAATATAGCGCCATTGTGCCAGCTCTGCTCCCGCTTTGACGTACATACAACAAGTCGCTAAAAAGCTGAGTGAGCAGTCGCTTGGGTAAGCTGATAGAGGACCATGGTTGCTGCAATGCTGCATCTCACTTGGCGTTGCCTAGGGGATGCGTCTTTTTGTGGAAAGGGTGCTTGCTGCCTGCCGAGGATGGCGTGATGTCCTGCTCCCGAGCTTCTCTAAAAGCTCAGACGTGTCATCGGATTCTGAACCCAATAAATATTCTGCACACCCTCAGACAAGATAACATATTGACTCAAGTAGAAGTTCTCCAAAACCTGCTTTGCTTAGGATGCACTCCAGCTTGATGGATTGCAGCTTGACACAAATCAGAACTTCAAACGATTTGATGCAATTTTTTTGGAGATTGATGGAGGTGAAGTTGAGATTGGAGATTGGCAATTGCAAAAATAACATTATTTAAATCTGCATTATGTTTGTTTAATAATACGCTGAAATTCTTAAAGCCGGAGTTTTCAAAAACATACGCTGGAATTCTCAAAAACTTATATATCTGTTACCAATACAATGCGAGAGACACTGCGGAGTGCGGACAATGCGGACGGGAACAGGACGAGAACATTAAGGGCATGGTTTAGAGTAGCTGAGCACTATCAAACTAACAAGCTAAAAACAATCAAAAAGACCATTGGCACTATAGTGCCAATGAGTTTGCACTATTCAGTTCTAGTGCGCAATAGTGTGCTATGTAAAATAACTTCACATTGGAAGCGCTATATTTTATTTAAAATCAGCCGTAATATGCCATTGTATTTTGTATCGATCAAAGCATTCATTAAATTGTGTCGTCTTCGCTGCCAAAGCATGTGTGAAGCTTGGCTGGAGCGCGCCACGGCCCTTGCTGACCTCAACGTCTGGTGTATCTTTCTCATCTTTTCCAGTTAGACTAATGCTTCCTGTCACCAGTCGCCGAATGACTGACCATTTGGCTGCCCGGACAGAAAGTGCCTGCCAAATGGATCCTTTGGACGCTTGCCGCAACTTCACCCAACACAAAAAGGCGCAGTGTTCTGCTGCTTGGTTTCCCGACAGTCTTTTTTCCAAATACATTTTTGTAAAACAAATCTGAAGAAAGACTGGGATAAAAAGCCATAGTTAGGGAGCTCGTACTTTAAAGACCTTAAAACTTCAGTCATACGATGGCGGTTCCGACAAGCAAATGCAATTATAACCGGTAATATCTGACTGATTGACGACTACCAACTATGGCGGAGTTGATGTGCTCAACTATGGCTGAGTTAATGTGTTGATGTGCCCAGATCAGCTGTCTGGGTTGAGATCTGGTTACTCCCGTGTGTCCCGATAACTATCAATGCGCACATGAAGCAGTTCCAAGAACAGACCCGTTCTGAATCAGCAGCTCTCTCAAGCAGTCATCAGCGCCAGTCAGCTCGTCTCTCCGCAGCACCAGCGCCGGTCTGTAATGAACAGAGGTGTTTCCGGTGGAGCTGGTGGCGGGGCTGAGCCGGCCGTCGCCAGCACCAGCGCCGGTCAGTAATGAACAGAGGTATTTCCGGTGGAGCTGGTGGCGGGGCTGAGCCGGCCGTCGCGCCACGCGCAGTAGTGAGGCCGGGGACCGATTCCAGCGACACCATCACCGGACGACAGAGACCGAGGTCCTCTGACGTCTCCGTCCCTGCGACAGGCGCGTCATCTCGCTCCGGCTGACGGCAGAGAAAGCTCGGACGGCTTGCAGCCGAGCTTTCTCTGCCGTGCAGAGACGTGTCCGAAGACGCTGCAGAACGCTCACTAATGTGGGAACCAGGCAGCGCTCGAGCCAGGCAGCGATCGCTGCTCAGTATGCAGCAGCCGGCGGTGAACACTGAACAGTGATCACCCTGGACAGTTATCGCGAAGGTCGAGCTGCCGGCGGCCGGCGTTCTCCGTCGGGCGAGTACGGAGAACCCCCCGGCGACAACCGAGCACCAGTCCGGATCGCACGTGACCGACGACGGACGGAGAGGCCAGGGCGCCCCTCTCCCAGGCCCCGAGACCGACAGATTTGCAGATTGTGGCCGTTTTATGGCACTGTTCTGCAATAAATAACGTCGGTCTGATCTGGCGGAGTCAGTCGCTGGGAGACAGGTGCGGTAGATGTGCATTACAGCGCGGCCCGCGGGGCGAAGTTGACGTCCAGTGTTGACGGCGCAGCAATGGATACCACTGGCCGGAGGCGATTGGTGGCGCAGAGCCGCTCTGACCTCGTCCGACCGTGCTCTGCATTATTGAACAGGCGCCGCAGCAGCCAGATGACATTGCCGATAGCCAGACAACTTCTGCGCATTTGTGGGGTTTGCTGCCAGGAGGTATGAACGCCATGAATCAGGGCCAATAACGTGGCCGAACGAACAAGTTGAATTGGGCTTTGAGAGGGATGTTTTGAGCTATGGTTGTAACAGTGTGAACTAGTTCTATAGTCTACAATGTCAGAGGATGAAAAGGCCAAAGTGATTTACGAGTCTGCAGCCAATTAGGAAAGTAGTAAACGACCGTCCTATGCATCTTAATGGTGTGCATACTTTTAATCACATTCGGCAGTGGTGTTGGTGGTGTTTTATGATTTAGGGACGCTCCAACTTCTACAGTTATGACTTTCAGCAGTCGTTATTCTTTGAACCTTGGATTCGGGGAGCGTATGTTTAAGCGCTATAATGGTGCTTCCGTGCGGTGAAATTAGAAGCTGTTAGCCAGTGAAATAATAAGAGAAAAGGTCACTGCGATCCTGGCACGTAGCCTAGGGGGATCGGCGAGGGTGCCCCCTCCCCCTGGAGGCCAGGAGACCCTTTTCGGCGCTCAACACGCGCTGAAAAGAGCCGAGGAGACCGTGCAAAGCAGGGTAAACATAAATATGATTCGAAGCGTCTTGAAGATTCAAACTGGATGGCGTCAAACGCATTGCTTTATCTTTAATAGGTAAGAAGTTATTTGCGAAGAACAGTTTTGCCAAAAATATAATTTTTGGTCTTTGGTGACCTTTGCGGTTGTTAACTGTTTACGTGAGTTCAATTTGAGGTCAGTAGAGCGATTGCAAATTTCAAAAACTTTTGATTTTTCCCGTTTGTTCCTAGCCATCATAGTTCCCGAGATATCTGGGGTTGTCTGGACAAAAGTTCTAAATCTTGAAAATCTGGCCTGGAAAATCTGGCCTGGAAAATCTGGTCACCTCTGGTGACCTTATTGTTTACCTGACCAAAAACAATGTCGACATAATTTTGATAGAGCTTGTCTCTAGCTTTTTAACACCGCTTTCGATTGTCACTACGTTACGGTGATTTCGAGACCATAGGTGGAGCGAAGTCTGCCCCCCTCTAAGACGTGTAATTATCAGAGTCCCTTTATGGCGCGTGTTAAAATCTATTATACTTCACAAAATGAAGTGAATTGCTGACATCATAAAGAATGTCAATTATTTATTTTACAACATATATCGATCAGACCGAGTAAGAATTCCCCTGCATTGTATCTAAAATATTACAAAAATCGCAGTTGATAGTACAAATTACGGGCTATAAGGAGGATATGGCGCGAAGTAGCTATGTGTGGTATTTGTGACGGTACCGTACTGTCACTCATTTTGTTTTTGGGTGCACTTAATACGGCGAGAAATCGTATTTTTTAGTAAAATAGACTCCCCCCCTTCCCAGTTGGGAGGCTGGATCCACCAGTGTATGCAAAGCGACGCATGGATAACAATGCATATCCAAGGCATTGAACTATACATTTTCGCGCCGCTCCGTGGCGAAATTAATTGATAGTTTCAGATTTTCAGCCTGAATAAAAATAAATCACATTGGTAAAGCTGATTCCATATTGGTGTCGCTGGTTCCAAAGTTGATATCGCTGCTAAATCCAGCTCCTAAAACTTGATATGGCCCATGTCATACCTGTCAAACGGCAATCTCCATCATTTTAACGTGGCTTTTCGTCTGTTTTGTTTGGTCATTTCAACGTTTGGGAAGGAGCCCTTTCAACGCTCGGGAAAAGGCCCTTTCGAGGCGCCGTCCCCCCACATCTCTAGACGAAATCCTGACGAAGTCCCTGCTGCGATCAGAACTAGCAGGCTCGCTTTTTCATCTTTGTTATTGTCACAAGCTGTGTAGCATTCATTGCAATATTAGGTTTATGAGTTGTTACCAGGGATTCACCTAAGGAGACTTGACTGAAGGGAGGGGCTGCCGTTAACCTCCATACCTATAACCTTACCTATATACAACTAACCTGGCATTTTCCGGTGTCTCAGCCGAACGCCATTGACCAGGAAAGGAGGAATATTGCCCCCTCGTTATCTCCGGACCCAATGAAGGCAGCTAGACGCGCAAGGCAGCATTTGAATGCTCCTAATGAGATACATCTAATGTATACTGTAGATTTTAAAATTTAGGTTACAGCTCAGGTCAAAGTCAGGTCAAAGGTCAAAATCTAGACATTTCATTGTATGGGTTATACTTTTCATCCAAGGTCTTTAATTGCAGCCATGCTCACCCAAAGTCCTCACAGTAGCATAATGCATATTCTGCATGACCTTAAGTGAGATTGTCGGCAAATATCAAGGTCATGGTCAAGTCACAAAGGGTCGCTATGCGTAAAATATATACACAGTCATGTGACACATGTGTTATGGGCTACTTTACACGCATAGCTCGATAGTGATAGTAATTCTACCATCTGACCTCATTTAGTTGAAACTAGTGTTAAGCTCAAGTCAAAGTCAGGTCACATAAAATAAAAATTTGAAAATGATAAATGTAGATAAAAAGGCATGTTCTTATTTCAGTTTTGTCTCAGAAATACAGTGCTGGCATGTATCTGTCGACTGTCTGCATCTGGTCATATAAGCGAAGAAATGCAATTTCACAATTTCATGAGTTACCATTCTTAGGTAGCCATAAGTCAGTCACAGACAAGTGTATTGCTTTAATATTTGGTTAGGGTATTGTTTCTATGTGGTTCTAAAAATATATTCCGTTTTGTTAATATTTGTAAAAATTTCGATTTTTCGATGACTTTTTGAAAGAACTATTTTGTATGTGTTTTGAAGAACACATTATTAAAAATCCGGGAGAAGTTTTGGAGTACTTGTGATCTGCAATCTTCTGACGACTTTGATTGAATTTGTGTAAAAAGTCGCCTATGTGCGGCCTGTTAAAGCTAAGCTGATTTTATCGTCAAACTTGTGTGTAGTAAAGTAACGCCACTAAATTTGTTATATTAAAAAAATCGACGACATTGCTTCATCAAGCACAGAAGATGTAACATTAATGCAACAGAAGGAAAACACTTAACCCTATTCCCTGCGGGCGGCCAGAATTACGTTAACCTGCAGGAGGCAGATTCTGTCCCCCCCCCCTCCCCTCAGAGATCTCGAGAACCGCTTGACCGATTTCGATGGGACGAACACCATTCTATTTTTTGTGACAGAGTCTTTCTTTCTGGACCCCGAAATTGCTTTTTTGTGAAAACATGGGGGTCAGGGGGCAAAACATACGGAAATTGTCGTTGTTTTTTGAAGGGTCATTGCGGCCATTGGATTCGAAAAATTGTCATGCACAAAGTGTTTTTGAGCTTTCAATGTCGTGTTCTTTAATACATGAAAAGGAAAAATACAAAAATGAGAAAAATAATAGGCGTACTCAGGGATGAAAATGGAGGTTGGATTTTTATATAAAAATATGTGCTGATTTGAGTGTTTGTGAGGAAAGGAATGTCACATGTGGGCTTTGTTGCTGTAATTTGCTAAATGCAATATATTGCGCATAGGTGGATTCAGGTAAACAACGTATGGGTGCACCATGTGCCGAACGCCTTTTATCATCTTACTTATTTGATGTTGGGCCTAAATTGACGGAGAATATCGCCTCCCATTTTATGATCCTGAGTGTGCCTCTGCCCCAAAATAGGTATAATCCAAGTATGTATGATGTATATAGCAGTGACATAGTTTCTGACGCTTTTATTCCACTGCAAACTACGAAGGAAGTATGCGCCGCACAACCGCATTTGTAACGACCTCCCCAAAACATGAGCCTGGAGCCGCCTCTGCAATGCCGATTTTGTCAAAATGTTGACACAACACGCATCATTCATATCTAAGAAAAATCCGAAAGATTCAAGACGATAGACCTAACGGTTCAGAAGCGGCGGACAAAAACTGCCGGGAGGCAGAATCTGCCCTCGCAGGGAATAGGGTTAAAGTTTCACGTTGATATATCATTGGATTTTGAGCATACCGCGAAAGTTCGTCAGGGGGAAATATCCCCCCGGTCAATGGCAGTTTAACGCACAAACGCACAGTTTAACACTCAATCTGATTATGTTTTGCAATGCAACGAAAAATAAGCGTGTCCCGTTATTCGAAATTACAATGATGACGATGATTAGGGTTATATAGGGCGCACCGACTATTTACGGTCACTTGGCGCCGACTCGACATTATTAGCAGGGGTGCCGCCACTTCGGAATTTGGGGGGGGGGGGGGGGTGACAGAGGCATTCTGAAGTCGATTCCTCCCATACGCCCGTAGGCGTAATGTTAAAAGCTGAAAATACTGAGGGACGCGTCCCCGCCTAGGAGCCCAGAATAGCCACTTGTGGATGGGTCTTCAGCAAATACATACATACGCCTCCGACGCCCATGTTAGTAGCTTCAAACATAATTGATGTCAATTAATGCAGCTTGGTCACCAGGCTAATTTAAATTTGCCTTCATTTCATCAATTGCAATTTGAAACGTTACCTTTTTAGCGGGTCAAGACAACGAAAGCGTCAGGCATGCATTGAGGAATGCTGGCACCGGTCGCGCTGCCTCCCCCCGTTGGCCGAATTGCAGCTCGACTGGGAGGGGGACTGGATCTGTGATTGGGGAATTTCCCCCCCCCCCAGTTAACATATTTAACGAGTCCCTGGTAAAGACTATGTGTTTTTTATAAGTGGGTTGCCACGACCAAAGCGAGGTACAGACGCAAAACCAAAGGTCCTTGCTGAGAGATTACTTTGTCCCACTGTCATCTGCACAAAGTATGAGTTATGGAGCACCCAACAACCCACCGGGATTTATGTGACTTTAAGTTTAGTTTGGTGCAATGATTGGTGCAATACCTAGATGATGATTTACAGGGAAATCGTATTGAGAGGACGAAAGACGTAGAGCGCCCGCCACTGTTGGTCAAGGTATAAAAGCTTAGAATTACGGCGTCATTCGCGTTATCCAAAATGTCTCCTGCAACGAAACCCGTAGATACCGAACTTCTCAGGTTCGTACAACGGCTATTGTAATTTTAACAAGGAATGGTCTATATATGTTTCATAATACTCCATGCAATATACCTATCAAAATAAACGTTTGATCTTTTAACATCATGCGAAGAAGTAAGAAATCGACGTGGATGGCTTGGCTGTTGTAAATATACATCTCTTGCGAAACATTTGCAGCAAAGTGAATGAAATCATCGCATCAAACGGCTCCATGTAACAAAAGCGGTATGGGCCCCATTTTATCAGTATCGAGGCCTTTTTAAGGTAACGATTATGTTGGTATCTGTAGTGCTTGTCCTGCACAACTCACTGAGACCATTGTGCACAACCATCAATTTTGCGATTCAGCCCACATTAAATCCGGAAGCATGAATTTCAGAATCCTATTTTTCACCGATACCAATTGGATTTTCAGTCTGCATTTTTAGAAAATACCATGGTTTATCTATTTGAAAGACTTGTGACACTGAAACTTGCGGTCGAAGTGGCGTCTTCCGCACAGAGACAGTGAGGTGACAGAATGGTTGATATTATAAAACGTAAAAATACGGGACAATCGGAACCTGACAGCTCAAATAAGTTTTATAACACCGAGCAGAGACTTTATTGAAACTATGTCAAGGCCAACAACTTCCCGGATTACGAAGCTCCGGTTTGGTCGACTTCGCATGTGTATCACAAATAAATTCCGTTTATTTCTTAGCATTTTGAAGTAGAAAATCAACAATGAAGGTAACGCTAGGGAGAAATGAAACCTGTACACTATACAGTCATTAAAAGCACCTTGAGTTACTTCGGATACTCTTGCCACATTGCATCACCTTGCACCACTTTGCTCGTTATTGACGCCCAACATGACCAATTTTGACAAATAGTTGCATACATGGTGGTGCCGTTAGTGTCGTATTTGGCACTTGTCATCATTAATTATACCATTAGATCATTGTATTGGTATTGATAAAAAATGGGATTCCAAAACGAGATTCCGAACTGTATGCGGCCAGATCGCAAAATTCCCACTTTGCATTGTAGAGAATACAGCTCTTGCAGTATAATATGTCCTCGAAAATAAAATGTGAAATCTAAGAGACATCATTCCAAATAATTGTCCGCTTAGTAAGCTTATGACAGAAGAGATACCTGCATCAGACTTTAATGGTTTGAATGCCAAAACGATACTGAAATCCCGCAGTCAAGAAAGATTTCAGACACCCTTTCGACTCAAATATCCGCGATTGACTTGCACCGTTGAACTTTGTAGGCTCGATTTAGCGTTTAATGGATGCTGGCGGCCAAACTCGAACGAGATAGCGTCGAGTAGCGGACACTTCTCAGAAGCTTTCCAGGCGCCTCGTTCAGATATATAGCACACCGACGCGGGACACCCGGATATGATTGCTTCTGAAAATAGCAGACAGATCCCAAGTAGCTCGTTTGGTCTGGCTTTGAGTGGATTATTGTGATATAAACATCGGAAGATTGCCCAGCCTCCAAGGTCTCTTTTTGTTGGGATTTGTAGTAAGCTCAGATTATAGCCAAAAAGACGATGCTATTTTCATAGACAGCATCCGCAAACGGCTAGCCGCTGCAACTATCAGCAGATACCTATATCCGCTAAGAATACCGCTGCCAGCCAGCCATAATTAATCCTTGTAGACCACAAATATCTTCATTTTGTTGGCATATCACATCAAAAACGATCATTTTCAATGGAAACGAAACAGTGGCGCAGTATCGCCGCTGAAATATTGCAGCTGTATAATACAGCCCCGTCAGCCGTCAAACTTATCACTTTCAGCTTCTGCAGCCACCGCCTAACAGCGTGAAAGCCTCCCGGAAGCAGCAGCGGCCACCTCCGCCCGCCAAACTTTCCGACCATTGTTCGTAGAGCGAACCCTCAGAGGCATTCTGACAGGTCTTGACACTCACCGACAGATGCAAGAAAAACGGCGAGCAGCGCCGCGCGTGCGACGAGCATGGCGCTCGCTGGTGTGCTGGGCGTGCTGGGCGTGCTGGGCGTGCTGGGCGTGCTGGGCGTGCTGGTCGTGCTGGGCGTGCTGGGCGTGCTGGGAGTGCTGGTCGTGCTGGGCGTGCTGGGCGTGCTGGTCGTGCTGGTCGTGCTGGGCGTGCTGGACGTGCTGGACGTGCTGCTGTACCGTGCGTAATGCCGTACTGGCGTGCCGAAGGGCCGTGCTGGAGGTGGGAGCACTGGAACTGGGGGCCAGAGGAGACGCGAGGCTGCGGTCGGAGGAGACGCGAGGCCGCGGTCGGAGGAGGCGCGAGGCCGCGGTCGGAGGAGACGCGAGGCCGCGGGTCGGCCGGCAGGTCACTGGACACTGAGAGCTCTGACGGCTGGCGGCGGCGGCGGGTCTCTGTCAGGGTGACTGACAGACGCGGCGTCCGTCAGACAGGCGGCGGCGGCGGCATCTGATCGGCTCTGCAGACTGCAGTCGGCAGCGCCGCTGACCAATGGATGGCCATGGCTGTCACCGCCGCCCCTCGGCCGCCCCTCAGCCTCCGCTGCGCCGCCGCCGGTCTCCCTGCGGCCACCGAGACACGGCGGAAGGTCTCAGCTAGGCCGCGCACGGCACGTGACATCGGAGGGGGAGGGAGGGGGACATGGCAAAAGACGAGTCCTGAGTGCGTCGGAAATCGGGCTGTTTTGTTAGCGAAGGCAATCGTGCTGATGGATGTTTGTTTGGACGTCACGCTCGAGTTGATGACGTGACATGGTCTGGTGACGTCACAGGACCACCCCTGGCGGGATGTGAAATATTCGGCTCGTTAGCGGCAGCTGGATCAATATCTCACGGCCAAACGGTCTTCCCGTCCATTAGGCTGCCTCGGCTGAAATTGTCCGGTGAAACAGGAGTCGCACGAGCGTCTGTGGCGAGCATCTGTGGCCGGGCGCCAGTCAGAGTTATACACCGGGTATCCGATTTTGCCTGAGAACTTATTCGGCTTTCAGGTTGACAAGAGTTACTTCGGATCAATCTTCAGTTACAATCGGACAATAATCGTAATCGTGGCGTTCTCATAGAAATACACGTTAAAATAGAAACACAACAACTAACGGAACTCAAGAGGATACAGATTACAGTGACGCACTTGCATGATAAGTGCTAATATTAACCCGCGCCCTGGTGGGCCTCCGAGACAACTTCGCCATGGTGGAGGGGACGAGGGGTTCTCAAAATTGACCCCCGCCCCTCTTAACTCGAAAAACGAAGAAAAAGGATAGAGTAAAGACGGCAGAAAAGGCGTTCGAAAAGCTCTCTCAACATGTACATCGAAGTAAAGAGACAAGATTTTTTAGCAAGGTCAATATTGAATGTCGCAACACAAGTGCAGTTTTGGTAGAATTTGTTTTCTAAATCACTTTTTATCTAAAAATGATAGAGCAATAAATTAACCCACGTCGTGTTTGGCTAGTCTAGGGCTCTTTGAAAAATATGCTAATGACCTTGCAAGATATTTTATTTTTATTTTTTTTCATTTAATTTTATTCAATTTTGGACTCAGGTCAAGGTCATTTGCTGACCCATGTTAGGTGATATTGGCATATGCGGGCGACGCGGGCCAGACGAGACGAACACATTGGTGTCAGACTAATTCGTCTCTATCTCTTTTATATCAAGAGTTATTAGCAAATCATGCTGATGACCTCAGATGACCTCAGATGACCTTGTAGAGATCACTGAGCAACAGTTGCACCTTGGTCATCCAAAATGAGCTAAATTAACATTATTCTGAAATAATTGGCCTGATTCAACGCATGTTTTCTGAATATGAAATATTTGCTTATTTTCCTGTTCACTTATAATTATCACCTAGATATCAGGAAATTAACCCGCGCCCCACTGCACTGGGGGGGATTTGAACACCCCCTCCTGTCTTATCACGATAACGAAAAAACGGCGGCGCGTAGCGCCGCCAAATTGGGTGTAACTAATCATTGATCCCTTCCGAATATTTTGCGAAAATTCAAGTTTCGTATACGGTTAGGTCAGGTCACCAGGTCAGGTCAAGTGACCCCACCTACCAAAAAGCTTGTGGTCGTGCCTTGACCACAGTTTCTAACGGGATCGATAATCAAACTCTTAGGATTACACCAAGTCACAGTTATCTACATAAAATGTTCTCTCGGATTTATATCGGTGACCTGAGGTCGGATCAATTTTGTGACCTCCCATTAACGTCAATTGATAAATATTCAAATGCTTCTTTTTCGACAATATCAATCATTTCCTTCTGAACAATGTGTATTAATAGGATAGTATGTATGATTCAAGTGCAGATTTTGCTTCAGGATCCTTACGGGTCATATGAGGTCCAATTGCCGAGGTCACCAACACTTTTTTCGTCAATAACTCCAAAACATATAATTATTTTCGATTAACGGATCGATATCAAAACTCTATAGGATTACACCAAGTCATCCCAGTAATCTACAAAATCAAGATACCAATGAATACAATGAAATCTACAATTGAAGATAGAGAAGTGAACTTTCACCAATGTGCTTGTCTCGGTCAAGACACATCTCCTGTTATTGCAACATGGACCTACCTTGGGTCACCACTTGACCTTAGACCTGGGTCAATTTTTAGTTGACCTAACATGATACAATTTGACATATTTCAAAGCGCCTGTGACGAGGGAAAACACGATGGCGTAAACAGTATGCGTTTAATCTTTATTAGATAAGAGTTTTTTCGAAAGTATGTATGCCAAAAAATCAGCATTTTGACTTTAATACCTCTAGAGCCTAAACTATGACCTGAGGTTAATTTGAGAACCTGGGTGCGATTGAAAATTTTCAATGGCAAGTGATGTTCTTTTTTTGAACGTTTGTTTGTAGATAGCATAGTTTCCGGAGTATTTGGGTTGTCGTGAAAGCGATGTCCTAAAACTGGAAAATTTTACCTTCGATGACTTCTGGTGACCTGAGTTTTGACGTGAGCGAAAAAAGTTGAAATAGTTTCGAAATTATTTTGATAACGGTTTGAACAATGTTATTTGTTTTGGTCTACGTGCCATAGGAGCCGAGTTAGAGAGGGGTGTTCAACCCCCCCCCCGTCGGGCGAAGGAAATGCAGAGGCCCAGTGGGGCGCGGGTCAATCTGACCTTAGGTTACCGATGCAAAAAAATCCCAGATATACCAATAACTCATACATGGCCAACAATCACCTTTTGTCCTCATCCCAGCACGGTTTTCGTTCAAATCACTCCACAGAAACCGCGCTTCTTACCGTATCCGATCATATCCTTTCCACCACCGACCGCCAGGAAATTACTCTCCTCTGCCTACTTGACCTGTCAAAATGCTTTGACGTGATCGACCACGAAAAAGCTTCCTTTCCAAACTGTCAAAGGCACTATCTATCGATCCTACTGGTTTTCCCTCTTATCTCAACTGGCCATACGCAATCTGTTTGTACAGCTGAGCGGCGGCGTTGGGAACCGCACTTCCGCATCGCCCTACCAAATCCATCGGTGTTTTCCAAGGATCCTCACTCGGCCCACTCCTGTTCCAGATTGTTGCCGAAACTATCCCTTTTATGCCCGCAGCGCAGTTTTTGCAGTAGCGCTGACGATATCCAAATTTTGGTCTCAGGCAAAAAAGGATCCCTCCCTCAGCTCATTGCTACCATGGAACAGGTTTTATCATCTCTCGACATCCGGTTCAATTCCCATGGTTTGAAAGTAAATACCGAGAAAACAGAGTTCATTCTCTGTGGTTCCCGTCAAAATTGTCGTGGCATGACCACGACCACAATACGGTTCCGTGAGAACATAGTGCGTGAGAGCCCCACGGTGAGGAATCTTGGCGTACTGTTCGACAAGCACCTCTCGTGGAGCTCACACGTATCTGCTCTCGTCAAAAAATGTAACGGTATCCTCATCGGCCTGTCTCACGTGCATCATCAGATCCCCTCGTCACTTCTACCTGTCATAGTCGACGCCTGGTCCTCTCGCACGGTCGAATTATTTGGACTCTGGTTGAAGGGTCAGAGGAGTAACAGTGCAGCGCCTCGCAAAAAGTAATCAATTTGTGCGCGCTGTCTCTGGGCGACATAAATTCGACCCACATATTCGGACGTGCGAGTATGAACTAGCTGGCTCACCGGCGCGCGCAGCTGTACAAACTTCAAATCATCAACCTTCTTCACAAAATTTGCAGCAGCCAAACACAGGCTCTCGTTTCCCAGCTTTCGGCAATTCTGAACTTCGTTCCAGAAGACAGCCCGCCAGGACGCTGATTTGGACTTCTCCGCGGCGTGAGAACTTGCAACCGAGCAAGCGTTCGCCTTTTTATATAGTATGAGTACAGCGCTACAACACCCTGCCTTCCGACCTGCGTGATATGTCTTTATCGTCTTTTAAACGTCAAGTTGACGCTATTTTACATGACAACTGATGTGCTGTGCTGCATGTGTGTGTTTGCGATCGTGTTTTATTTTCTACTTATTTGCGTATGTGAATGAGTGTCGTTTGTAACATGTATCTTCCTTTTAACCCCGACACGACGCTCAGAATAGCCGGTTTTATATATCGGAGAGTGTTTTTACGGTAAATACAATTGTAGGTACTTATGATCTTATGAAATCTTGCAAGTTTCAAATCTTTCGGACACAAACTGTGGCTTTGGTACGATCACAAACATTTTAAAAGGCAAGGTCACATGACGTGACCTGGTGGCCTGATCTGAAATGACCTGAAGTATTTTTTGTAAGTGTGGGCAATTGATGTTCAAACAGCTGTACCAAATTTGGCGACGCTGCGCGTCGCCGTTTTTCCGCTATTCCGTATAACCTGCAGGAGGGGGGGGGGGTCAAATGATCCCTAACCAGGCGGGGGTTTAATGTAAAGAGTGGATGGCATTTTGTGCAATAATGATTTTACTTGATGCTGATTTGTGCTAGTTCTTACCGTTTAGTTTCTTAAGTGAGAATTCACGCTGTTGCGTACAATAATGGAGTATCATTGAATTCGACAGACGAGACCAAACTATAGTGTTGAAATTGATACATTGTGCATAATTCTGTACTGAAAGATGTTGCCCAATTAAAGTAGATGAGTGATCCAAGGCTTTAGTATTAGGGTCAGTACTGGAGGTTAACGAATTTCGGTTCCCTAAATTTTCCTGCTCCTCTCGAAGTGCGCGTTGTTATAACAAAACTATCGAAAATATGGTTAATGCACTATGGACCTTATTGTGGATTATGTGTCAATTTCTACTCTTAACATCCACAAACATGAATTAAAAGGGTAACTAAATTAGCAAGGCCAAACGGATAGTTTGACTTTTTTCATGTAGTTTTTGGACTGATATAGGTAGCAGATTTGTAGAACGAGATAGAAAAATGGGTCCGCGTGAAAGAACTACTTCGCTGGACGGCTAAGCAATTTTCACCCACAGTACTAGTGGGCTCCCTATACAAGTAAGAAAACACGCTCACTACTTCACAACGTTGCTGTAACGGTACAAGCAGCCTGCGTAGTTTGCGTAGGCTGTAATATTAAAGTCTTGTCTGTCTGTCTGTCTGGTCTGTCTGTCTGTCTGTTTCTGTCTGTCTGTCTGTCTGTCTGTCTGTCTTGTCTGTCTGTTCTGTCTGTCTGTCTGTCTGTCTGTCGCTGTCTGTCTGTTCTGTCTGTGCTGTCTTTCTGTCTTCTTGGTCTGTCTGTCTGTCTGTCTGGTCTGTTCTGTCTGTCTTGTCTGTTCTGTCTGTCTGTCTGTCTGTCTGGTTCTGTCTGTGCTGTCTGTCTGTCTGTCTTCTGTCTGCTGTCTTGTCTGGTCTGTCCTGTCTGTCTGTCTGATCTGTCTGTCTGTCTGTCTGTTCTGTCTGTCTGTCTGTTGTCTTGTCTGTTCTGTCTGTCTGTCTTCTGCGTCTGTCTGCTGTCTGCGTGTCTGGGCTCGTTCCGCGTGTTGCCGTTACAGCTGCTCTCTGCCTGCATCCATGTCATGTCTGTCTGTCTGTCTTCTGTCAGTCTGTCTGTTCTGTCTGTCGCGTGCTGCGTGCATGATCTGTGTATCTATCGCCTGCTGTCTTCTGGTCTCGTAGCGTGGCGTGTGGTGCTGTACATGCTGTCTTGTCTGGAGCTCTGTCTGCTGAGTACGATAGCTGTCTCGAGTCGTCATGTCTGTCTGTCCTGTCTGTCTGTCGTCTGTCTGTCTCTGTCTGTCTGTCGTGTCTGCGTCGCGCCTCTCGAGGTCTGGTCTGTCTGTCCATGACTCCGTCTGTTCTTCGCAGTGCACTTGGTGCGTGTCTCGGCTGCTGTTGCTGCGTCGAGCGCTCACAAGATCTGGTTCTGTGAATCTGATGTCCCTGTCTGTGCGTGTTCTTGTCTGTCTGATCTGTCTGTCTGTCTGTTCTGTCTGTCTGTCTGTCTGTCTGTTCTGTCTGTCTGTCATGTCTGTCTGTCTGTTCTGTCTTGTTCTGTCTGTCTGTCTGTCTGTCTGTCCTATCTGTCTGTCTGTCTGTTCTGTCTGTCTGCTGGTCTGGTCTGTTGTCTGTCTGTCTTGTCTGTCTGTCTGGTCTTGTCTGTCTGTCTGTCTTCCTGTCCTGTCTGTCTGTCTGTCTGTCTGTCTGTCTGTTCTGTCTGTGCGTGTGCGTGTCTGTCTGTCTGTCTGTCTGTCTGTCTGTCTGTCGTCTGGTCTGTCTGTCTGTCTGTGTTCTGTCGGTGCTCTGTCTGTCTGTCTGTCTGTCTGTCTGGTCTGTCTGGTCTGTCTGTCTGTCGTGTCGGTCTGTCTGGCTCGTTGTCTGGTCTGTCTGTCTGTCTGTCTGTCTGTCTGTCTGTCTGTTTCTGTCTGTCTGTCTTTCTGTCTGGTCTGTTCTGTCTGTCTGTCTTCTGTCTGTCTGTCTGTCTGTCTGTCTGTCTGTCTGTCTGTCTGTCTGTCTGTCTGTCTGTCTGTCTGTCTGTCTGTCTGTCTGTTCGTTTACACCCTATCATACATTTTATTAATTAAAAGTGTTATGTAGGTTTCACACATTAGCATCTAAAATTACCTAAGTAATTCCTTTTGCAGATCTCATGATAACATCAACGCGTGTATTGATGCGCCCCCTAATTTCCCAACATCAAACTATTCTCACACAGGCTACACGCTAAGATAATGTCTGTGTTTATAAAAATAACACAATTTTTATTTTTCCGTATGATGCGCCACCTGTTAGGGGAGCTTCTACTACAAGTGCGTCGAACAGCAAGCGAGCATGAGGCATCGCTGCCAGCACATAGATAGGTGGCGCTAGAGAGTCATTTGACGGGAAATGTAAACAATGCAGTCTGTATGCATAGATCGTCCAGCAGAGCAGAAGGAGCGCAAGGTATATAAACACTAGTATATGTCTAAAGACCGTCATTATTGTGTGCAATAGCTTCCATATACAGGCTATCATATGTATGACGTCATATATTGTCATGAAGTTGACTTTGCCATGAAGGAGAAAATAGAAACATGTTCGTTTTTCGACGGATATCCATCTATCGTTCAAACAAATGTCATATTCGTTGTCATCAGCTAAACATGCCCACTACCCAGTATGAATAAATTTCAAGAAAACATTTATGGTGACCTATTTCCCTTAACTTGTGCACCCAACGTTGACTATATCAGGCACGTAGGCAGCCCAAAATCCCAGGGGGCGCACAAGGCAATCACTGGCTAACGAGTGAACGTAACTATGATGGAACGTTAATGTACCGCACGGCTTCTTTCCGGCATCGTTTCTGAAGCTGACTCGATCATAATCGTTCTTTGTACGCCATTTCACTTTTACCTTTTTATTTTAAAGGTTATGGACAATGCTAAATGTAAACGGCAAGAAGGGAAAGAAAATGTCATTTTAACACCGTGTATCAAAGCAGAAAACAGACTGGTTTGTTATAACAAAAGAAACAGACTATGTAACGCAATTTTCTGGTAAGAAATAAGAATATCCAATTTCATTTAACCACCGGATACATTCTACAATCTACATTCTCGTAAATCACAAATAATTGGTAATATCTTCACGCAAATAATCCTAGCAGGGCCGGTTGGTTGGTTGATTGCTGGGGAATGATGTTTACAATAAAATAAGTTTCAGGGACAATACATGTATTGACAACATGTGCACGACATGGCCTTCATATCAGGGTACAGAGAAGGCGAATCAGTCGCAACATTAAATGTTTACATACGCAAGCGTCGAAGAAGGCGCTTAAACTCAGACCATTTTGTATCGAAGGACACTGACTTTGCTGTCTCCCCTCAAAAGCCAATAACACCATCAGGTTAGCTTTTCGCTGGTGATTCTGGCTGACGCGCTGAGGGCGTTGGATCCGATTTGACGTTGAAGAGCTGCTTTCGCTTGACGCCGTTGATACCCCGACCGTTTGAGACGTCGCGAACAGTTAATAAAGGGACACTGCCACCTTAACATTATATTTGAGTTGAGATAGCTATTTTGCGTGCTTGGCATTGCAATTATGCATGGTAAAGTTAAAACACCACTGAGTCGAATCACAGAGAAATTCGAGTTTTGATTTTGACATCTGTAACATCCCCAGTCACCCCAATGTATTTGAATGGGGGCCCTGAGCCGATTGCGGTCTCTCTTTACTAAATGTTGATTACAGTCGAACTATGTTTTTACGTTTGGCAATACATTAAGCCATACACTAGTCATATTCATGCAAGCGTGAAGGGTTTTCTTTATTCCCAAAAATTTCCTTCATATGACGTATCAGACCAAATATTAAAACGTATTTTTCATTGAAATTGAGCACTTTTTGCTTGAGAAAACGAATGTCATAATCGTGTTCGGCAGCAATTACTTCATATTTAGCACCACAAGCGGCGTACATTTGAGAACTTTTGAAAAGGTGGCAGTGTCCCTTTAATTAAAGGTCAGAAATTGAAGACCGCAGTGCTCTAGTCCTTTGAGTAATTCACCGCCTTTTAATCGTGGAAAAAGCTAGGAAGGTAATGTTTTCTGAATTCCACTCACCCATTCTGATTTGTACAATATTGTGAGTATGCATAATTCAAGAATGCTGATTCAAAACTCTGAGACATTATTTTTCAAATAGTTCAGAGCTCAGAAAGCCCTTACCTTTAAGTACAGGGTGTGCACAGAGTAGCGCAGAGGGTGGCACTTTTAATCACAGGGGTGCACGTGCACCCATTGCACCCGCCTGGCTACGGGCATGAAATATATAGTGTCTTTGGGACCTCTTTATTAGGTTTGGCTTCACTGCTTGCCTCTGGCAGGCCTCACTGCGTACTCGGGGGATAATGAAACGGTATTTATAATATGCATACGATTAGATACAGCTGCAACGATATTTCACCAAACAATACACAACAAGTGTTACTGGAAACGTTCATGGTTTATTATTTGGCTCGCGCTGTTGTGTCATATGCGTCCAGTGTAGCGTGTCAGATCTATGGAACTGTCAGAGCAGAGGCAGTATTTGCCATAAGGGTGGGATGAAACAAAAATGCACAGCTACCGGGTATGAGCACTTGCTCTGTGGTCTGTGCATCACTGAAATCACAATTAAATTTATTTTGTCTGATGTTTTGAGCTTGCGCGCTTGCATTATTTGAAAGCAAAACACCAGCGCCCAGCGTTGCGGTCTCCATTGGCCGCGCGGACTACCACCGCAGCTAACACCAGGTAGCGGCTGCCCATGAGATCAAAAGACTGTACACACGGGAAAAGGGCGTATCTGGTGGAAAAACGTCCCATATATTATGTATAATGCCATTTCCGCTGTGGCCTGTGAGACGGATCGGACGGCACGACTCCTCACATGTTGCGGACATCTGTTTTGCCTGGGGCAAGGAAGTTCCTATGGTGATAAGAAATAACAACACCGAGTTGCGGTTTTTCAGCGTTTGATTCAACCATTTGATATTGCTATGGGGCAGCCGGCAGGATATTGCTATTGATATATATGATATATGATATTGCTAAAGGGGTGCACTTTCAGGTTTAACCATACTTCTCGAAGCTCGTTCTAGTTGCAATAATCAGTGCATAAGTGTGTTTGATCAAATAGCGAGCGACAGAGAGGCATGGTATACACACAATAATAAGCACGAATGCATGCGTCCTGTGTAGACGTAACGCGTACCGTGTACGCAAGAGCGTCACCACCTTCCGGAAGTTGGGGGGGAGGTATTGGACGGAGTCATTTTGAAATAAATTTTAATCTTGAAACGTCCATAAGCGAAATGTAAAAATAGAAAAGTTGGGGAACGAGTCCCCCCGTACGGCGACATCCTTGCGTGTACACTGAGTGTATAGTGTATTGCAAATGTTCTGTCCACTTTATCGACACCACCCGATATCGATGCGCCCGGAGAATAAATCCTTCGTGAAAATGTTAAGTGGCAGTCCTTTCAGTGCACTATTCGAATAAACCCTCCATTTCTCTGGGTCAATGTTTGTTTTCGTCTGCCGGAGGCTAACTTTGAAAGCATCTGAAAAAGCCTTGCTTAAGCGCACCCGTTTAATTCAATGTCAAAATTGTCCATCGGTGCTGTCTGTGGGTGCTGCACGCAGTGAAATTTAATGGAAACTACTCATGACCCTGATACCGGGGTGAGGGCTATAGTAATTGCATTGGATTCCCCACTGCGTGCAGCACCGATAGACAGAGACAGAGACAGATGTACCGTCGATGAAGTGGACAGAACATTTGCACTACACTGTACGTACTGTGTACCTACGTATGCTGACGTTCGAGCTTGTTACACAACCGATTCTATAAACCCTGCACTGAGAGTATCCAGCGGAGCTCCAGTCTCCAGAGACCGTCAAGCTACTACATCTCTGTCGAGAGAGACCATCGGCCGATCGTTTGTGAATTTGAGGCCCAGCTCATAAACCATCCGGCGAGAGTAGCAGCTCGCGCGCCTCTGCCAGGGGCCCAGGGCGGCGTCCGTCGTCGGGTGGTATGACCGTGACCTGAGCTATCGAACATCTCTGAGGCGCCATATGTAACCTGGCATGGTAACGACAGTGCCGAATTCAAACTGCAGTGCGGCTCGATCCTGATATGCCACTGATTTACAATGGGCATGACGCAGCACATTCTACTGATCGATGTTGATGTGTCGACACTAACGCTGACATCAGAAACACACGGACACATCTGCCTGGGTGCCAGCGGTCGCTGAAGTGGAAAGGGTGACCATTGCGGCGTCAGTGTGAAGACCTTTACAGCTGGAGAAAGGACGCATGGAAAGGCGAGCTGAAACGACATGACCGTCGTATTGTGTGTGAAACTCGGAATTTTACGCCGATGAAACAGTGTCGTTCACTGAAAGCCGATTCAGCAATGCAAATAATATTGACTACGAAAGAATCGAGCTAGCATTGAGCCATAATGTTTACACCTATTTCAATTGACGTAAACCGATGAAGACATGTCTGATATAAAGATCTCGTCGTTTCAGCATGGAAATGCGTCTTTCATGAAGATAATTGCCATTGCGCCTCATGCTATGATATTTTGGGATCCAATCCAGCATAAAACGCAGTTTCCTAACCGAACTTTTCCTCGCAGTTTCCTCACAGATTCGGTCCGAAAAATGCATGGATCGAAACATGCATGGAAACATGGATTGTGAGCGGATAACTCTTTTGAAGAGCAGTTCCGTATGTAGAAGAGGAGGCCAGAAAGAGCCCTGTAGGGAAAGTAAATATTATTCCGTTTGGTGAATGAGGCTTGCTTTGTTGAAAACAAATGCATTTTTTAACTACATGAATGGTATATCAACAGACCGTATCCCAAGTATTATTTTATATTCAGTTATGCGCAGTACCTACCTGAAAAATATACATCTTTCAACAGTATTTACAATGTACTTTTGTCCAGTCCAAAGAAAACTCACACGACACTTTCTGTGATAAGGGTTGGAAAAAGTTAAGCAAATTGTTAATGGTAAAGAAGTTTTTTTCAGAAAGAAGTTGCAAGAAGCGGTGGTGTCTTCGTCATTCTCTGATTTTCATTTGTAATCGAAGCGGGTTATGATACATTTACTTTTCTTTGGAATAAAATAATATATGATTAGAACAAATGATCATTTTGAACAACTTCTTCACTCCAAAACCTACTGGGTTTAGGTAGAAACATTTTGATTAGAACACAACATAACATATAAATCTCGAATGTGGGTTCGATCCTTGCATCGGCCGCGCAATATAGGTATTTTTGTGTATAAAGATATGGAACGTGAAAGACCGTTTCAGACTCATTCAAAGAATCTGTATAAATGTGATAAAACTCGAATTTGTAATAGCAATGTAATTATTTAGGCTTTCAAAAACTACGCCTATACCGACTGAATAGCTTTTCTCCAGCAGGTTGGGAAATGGGCATGCGCAGTCTGCAATTGCCAAATTGTGTAGGCTTCAGTTACATAGGACGCATATCTATGGTGCAGTTTGAGCACACATCTCTCACTGATGCAGCGCGGCGCAGCCAAGGTCAGCATTTGGCATATTCTGAATTGAAGCCCAGCATAAAGGCGTCAGCAGCGCTGGAAGTAATTTCATCAAAGTTTGTTGCGCTATTTTTGGCTGACTTTGAGGCAGGATTTCAAACTTTTGAAGTCGCACATAAGTTACGACATAAGAATAGCCGACCAATATTACCTAGAAGTAATTGGTTGGGAACATGTAAACATTAATTCCACTTCTCAGAAATATAGGCACACAAGTCTGCCATCAAAGCTGCATTTGCGGCGAATATTGCATGCCCGCTTTCAGCACAAACTAGTGATGCGTGTTAGTTACGCAGCACTATTTCATACTTACACGGACGCTTGTCAAAGCAGAAACGCCTGTTTGTGAATGTGTCATGTGCAAGCCCAATCAAAACATAACCAGCTAACTTTTCCTCGTAATGCCTCGCAACCTACGACGTGCGTACGTCGACTCGTCGCAGCAACCAGCGTGGTCGCTCGAGTCTCGCGTGCTATGCATTTGGCTGGCGATGTTTGACTTTTGATGTGTGGATGGCGTGTTTTTCCGCGCGACTGCTCAGATCCCAGCAATCCCAGCCTATTCAGCGCAGCCAGCGCCGTAAACATCGCTCTCCAAGGCTCTCACCGACCCTCTCACCACTCTGCAGCTCTCTCACCGACCCTCTCACCACTCTGCAGCTCTCTCACCGACCCTCTCACCACTCTGCAGCTCTCTCACCGACCCTCTCACCACTCTGCAGCTCTCTCACCGACCCTCTCACCACTCTGCAGCTCTCTCACCGACCCTCTCACCACTCTGCAGCTCTCTCACCGACCCTCTCACCACTCTGCAGCTCTCTCACCGACCCTCTCACCACTCTGCAGCTCTCTCACCGACCCTCTCACCACTCTGCAGCTCTCTCACCGACCCTCTCACCACTCTGCAGCTCTCTCACCGACCCTCTCACCACTCTGCAGCTCTCTCACCGACCCTCCCACCACTCTGCAGCTTCTCTCACCGACCCTCCCACCACTCTGCAGCTCTCTCACCGACCCTCTCACCACTCTGCAGCTCTCTCACCGACCCTCCCACCAATCTGCAGCTCTCTCACTGACCCTCCCACCACTCTGCAGCTCTCTCACCGACCCTCTTACTACTCTGTAGGTCTCTCACCGACCGTCTGCAAACCCCCGCAACAATTTCAAATCACTTAGCCTCCCATAAAATCACCTGATGTTCCACATCGTCTGAGCTTACCAGCTCAGCTTCAAAGTCTCCCCTTTTTACCCCGGTCTGCCCGTCTTTTTCTCCTCAGCAAGCATCAGTGATTACCAGTTTCCAATTTCCCTCAGCTTCTAGTGTCTTCCGGCCTCTCTCTGTTTCAATGATACCACAGCCTGTCACCCTGACTTCAAGCTGTCACAGCTCGAGTGGGCACCGGGCAGCAGGGGCACGTAGCTTCTCCCAAAAAGTTGGGGGGGGGCTAAGCGGAGAAAAATCGCTCAAAGCACCATCAAAATCCACAAGATACAGATTTCTCCCCGGATTTGAACCACTTCCTCGTCCAGGTTGGGGGGGGGGGCAACTGAATAGGAAACTACACCCCTGCTGGGCAGCCGTCGGCACAAGCAGAGGCGGGTGGCACCGCCACCGACAACCGGATATGAATTATGCAATGTTTGCAGCGTTCATTTAGGCAGCTCCTCAGTGTGATTTGAGTGGGCGTCATAATGCTGCACAATACAGCTCTGACACTCAGTTGTAAAGCTGAATGCAGGCTATGCCAGAGCGCAGAGTAGCGAAGCATGGAGCACCAGTAGTAGGCGGAAACGTAAAATGCAGAGTAAGGCAGATGCCAAAGTAGGGGATTATTGAACATTACAAATATAATCAGGCATTGACGTAGAAGCGGTTTGAAAAGTATGGGGGAGGGGGTAGCCGCAGTGGTAGATCTCGGTCTCGTGTTTCGAGGAAGGGACAAAACGATCGGGACTGAAATGTTCTTTATCCAAATTTCTTCTTTACGTCTCCCTCCTTGTTGTTGTGATGCCGTACCCAAACATGCAACATAACTAAACATGCAACATAACTAAACATGCAACATAACTGGTATAAACAATCTTAACTCTCACAAATAATTTATTTTCAACATCATTGAATTCAGTCCCACGCGGCAGCACCATGATGACAAGTGTACGATATTGAGCACCAAAGTACTCGAAGTTTAATTTGCTCGAAACGTCGTACACAACACAAAGTAATGGTGTAACATTGTTCTTATGAACATAGTGACATACACACCACAGCACCTGGCGGTGTCAAATCAATTAGCAGCGTACACCGTCATAATCCGTAGTTATGTAACGGGACATTAAACGTCCATCGACAACTCTGACAATGTCTTTACGATTTTACACTTATACATAAGCGGATCAGGTGCCAAATTGCCTTTTTTAATATCCGATAGAACTCGAAAAACACGTTACCCGCAATAGCATTACTGGATTGATAGAGCAATGAATCACTCAACAGTCAACATCAAATGGACCCCTGCACATCGGAGCCAATAACATAAAGGGCTTGATAGCTGATTACCACGCAGATGAACAAATGACAGCTTAACCGTTCTTCAAACGTAATAATACCAGCACACACTAGCTTTAAGGGCTTATTGAACGGATGGAATCGCAAACACCGCGTCGGAAAACTGAAAAGGACACTATTTACATAATGTGAGTGAAACCGACTGAAGTGAGAGATGCAATTGCAGCTCTATCTCTGGAAACAGTACGCAAGTTGGCACATTGTTAACGACCCGCGAGCGCCAGTCGTTAAAGGGACACTGCCACCTTTTCAAAAGTTCTCAAATGTACGCCGCTTGTGGTGCTAAATATGAAGTAATTGCTGCCGAACACGATTGATGAACCTTTGCTTCTCACAAACAGTGCTTAATTTCATAACAAGTTAAGTTTTAATATTTGGGCTGATGACGTCATATGAATGAATTTCGGGAATAGAGAGAACCTTCACGCTGCCATACGTACGGCTAATGTATGGCCAAATGTAAAACAAGTCGACTATTATCAACATTTAGTCAAGAGTGACGGCGTCATCGGATCAGGGTCCCCGTTAAAATACACTGGAGACTGGGAATGTTACAGATGTCAAAACCAAACTCAAATTTCTTGTGATTCGACCTCGGTAGTTATTTTAACTTATACTATACATAATGTAAATGCCTAACACGGGAAATGGCTATCTCAACTCAAATATAATGTTAAGGTGGCAGTGTCCCTTTAAACACAAACCAAGCTCGAACTGCCTGATCAATAATGGTTCGAAAGCGTCGACGTTTTGGGGAATAGTTCATCTTTAGCATGGAATATTCAACTGAGATAAGACATATGTGTAGAGCAGCTCGCAAAATGGGTTATGATTAAGGAATTACCTAGCTACGCAAAGTCCTTTAGACACAGGACTTAAGGGCCCCTTGTAAAAGAGAAAGTTTCATTTTCCCGAAATTTCAGTGGTAGTATGTCATCATACCTGCTGACGTCAGATTGCGTCTTATGCAGATTCTGCTGCAAATTAACCGTAACGGGTAACCATGGCCATTAGTACCAATCACAACTGCTGTTACGCTACAAACAGTCTGCGTATATAGGTATTCCTAAAGTCCGTCCACGGAGACGATTTATCTTCTCCGTGGTCCGTCATTATTGTGAGCAATAGCTTCCATATCCAAGCTAACATATGCATGACTTCATACATTGTCAGGAAATTTGTGTATGGTCATGAGGGAGAAAAGAGAAACATGACCATTTCTGATGGATAACCATCTATCGCCCCCAAAAATGCCATATTCGTTTTTTCCAGCTCATAACACTCCGTATGGTTAAATTTCAAAACAATTTTCAATTATATTTTTTCACTTTAAACATAGCGCGGGAGCTCGCCTACATTATTATTACTAAGTTCGTGAGCTATCTGAAAATGCAATGTATTTACTCGCAAAGCTAACTTCAGAGCAATGCATCTTTGAAGTATAGCACTTAACTAGTTATTAGCCGTTTTCACGATGGATTACTGTGCGAAACATTTTAAACATTTTAAATTGTTTTAAAAGTTTCACGAAATAATATTCTAAACTACCGCAATTTTTACATGCAATTTTCGTCTTGAAATGTCCTCAAATTTTGTAATAATTGGTAAGATAAATGTCCCTTCTAGTTTTGTAATATATTGGTAAGAATATAATATGTACCAAAATTGGCGGTTTTAGTAATTAATTGGCAAGATAGTTATTACGAGGCGCTCGCTCGTAATAATTATCTTGGCTGCCACTACCGGGATAATTATTACATAATAATTATCGTATAAATCGTAGGCCAGCTTTATCCTCAAAACTATCGATTTCACATTCAGTTCAGTTCAGTTCGTTTATTTTGGTAACAAAAGAACATCAGATCAAACAAAACATTAACGGATTGGCGCAAAAGCAAAAGCTTAAATTATAGCGCCTCTATAATAAGGCCTCACATGCAGGCCTTCAATAATATTCAGCTTCTTTCTGCGTGGCCTCCTGAACACTGCCTGGCATTCCTGTCCAACCACGCCCTAAAGAACGATGAGGTGTAACGGCGTTGCGACAGGCGAGTGTCTGTGAAAATAATATATGTGTTCGGAGTGAACTTGACACACCCTTATAGACCAAGGTCGGTCCGTGGAAGCAATTCGAATAACAGGTGCAACTATTTGCAATTAATTGATGACATTTAAATTATATACGAAGCGCAGAGGCCAGTCATTTATCGCACATAGCATCTAAAATATCGGTGGCACGCCAAAACATCTGTTCAACATACTGCGCATCACCGATTTTAAAATGGATACCTTAAGTAAATACGCAATGCGCATTGCGCAGTTCCGTTCTCTAGTAGTCATCTTCACAACACATGCGGTGTTTGCATGTAAAATATTAACGATTAATTGGCTTTGACTATGCTTGTTACTAAAGACAAACATGAAAGCCAACGATGTCGAAGTCTGTCCAAAAGACATGCTAGACAAAGTTGGGCAGTCAACTACATGCTGTAAACCATGGTGTTTGTCGTGGATCGGGTGCACCCATGGGTGCCTACTCAATTAGTCAGATTGTCTGGGCTGGGTATGCATTTTCTTTATTTTTCACGGGTACTGGGCGGGCATGGGTATGGCAATTTTCGATTAATGTCGCTAAGCATTATTTTTAACTTGACAACCAGAACCAGGTACATTTGTTAATAAATTATATAGGACATTTCAACAATAAACTTTGACAATTTTATGATATAAACACATCATGGTAAGTAAAAGTGGTGTAGGATTAAACCCAAATCCCAAATCATGCCCGACCCAAAGTCTGATCCAATATGAAAATGTTGAGCGAAAAGTGTTCGATGGGTCCAAATCTACAGCAACACAGGTGCGTGATATTATTTATCGTTAATATCATGCAAGTAAATATGCTATGATAATGGCTGCAAACTTTGTGAAAATAATTATCTGCCTAATCTTCATGGGCTTGTCCGGGAATGGGCCTCAATATTATGAAATTGAATGGGTCTGGTCTGGGTATGGGCTGGGCTTGGTGTTCATGGGCTTCGGCTGGGCTGGGCTTTGGGTTTTGACACCCATGACAAACTATGCTGTAAACCAAATATGACATAATACCTTATATATAATTTTACATATTTTAACACTTTCGATATGCTCCTCTTTCAGGAAACCACGGTACGCAGAAAAAACATCGTCAAAGATGTTTTTTTACAAAGATTGTCTGTCGACATCGACGTCGACATGTCGACATCGACAAAGACTGTCACGATGCCCGATAGCAACAGCGCGGCCTTCGCTCGGAGGCGGACGTCGTCTCTCAGCTGCGTCAGACCACTGGACGGTGCAGGTCACTGCCTGGTCAGTACCGCAGATGGAAATTGGCTGGGCTCATTACCGGTCCGGATATCGGTGTACCAATCAGCGTGAAACCCGCGGTGGCGCGTGCTGGTCGAAATGGCCGATGGTCCACTTTCCCGAGTCTTGTAGGCCTCCAGAACAGCCCTTGGACAATGTTTCTGACCAGTCTCCTACACGACCAGTAAGGCACTCCAGTCTCCACCAACATTTGGTCAGCTTCACGACTATGGGAGCAGCACCGAACCTTCCTGAACCTCAAGTAACAAAAAGACATACTCGAAACATTTCCACAAACACCTGCCATACACCTGGTAGACTTCGCGGCACATCTGATATACCGAGTGCGAAAGAGAGCATCTAGAGCGATATTGTGATATTAACGTGAAAATCGAAAGTTTAGCAATACAATGATAAAAAGGCGCTGCAGTCAGGTGCTAGGTTCTGTCCTCTCCTGATCTACAGTGGCCAAAGTCCGCAGAGACAGTGCAGCAAGACAGTGCAACAGACGTCGCCGCCAGCCATGCACTTCTGTCACGTTATTAAGCCTACGACTCTACAGTTCCCAGAGAACATACGAGAAGACGACCAAAAAGCATAATAAATTGGCGGCGTATCAATTGGGATGAATCAATAGGGGCTGAGTAAAACAATGGCAAATATGTGCAGTCCTATTCGCGGCGCGTCAGCCCGGCGACAGACACCTGTGTACGTAGTGCCTGTCACGTGCAGGGAATGACACGTGCCGGTGACAGGTGCCAGTGTAGTGTGCCAGGCTGCAGGACTGACGTGGCTCTCACGGCCCGGGTATCGAGCGGCCCGGCCCGCCCGTGGGATAGGACCGAGGCGCTGCTCAGCAGCGGTGTACCACGCGGGTCACCAACGGTGCTGGTACCGACCTCACCGGAGCTCACTGCAGTCCGGATATGATGGTGACCGGATCCGGAGCTCACTGCAGTCCGGATCTGATGGTGACCGGATCCGGAGCTCACGACAGCCCGGATTCTGATGGTGACCGGATCCGGGAGCTCACTGCAGTCCGGATTCTGGATGTGACCGGATCGGGAGCTCACTGCAGTCCGGATCTTGATGGTGACCGGATCCGGAGCTCCACGCAGTCCGGATCTTGATGGTGACCGGATCCCGGAAGCTCACTGCAGTCCGGATCTGATGGTGACCGCGATCCGAAGCTCACTGCAATATGGATCTGATGTTGACCGGATCCGGAGCTCACTGCAGTCCGGATCTGATGCGTGACCGGATCCGGAGCTCATGCAGTCCGGATCTGATGGTGACCGGATCCGGAGCACTGCAGTCCGGATCTGATGGTGACCGGATCCGGAAGCTCACTGCAGTCCGGATCTGATGGTACCGGATTTCGCGAAGCTCACTTGCAATTGGATCTGATTGGTGACCTGGATCCGGAGCTCACTTGCAGTCCGGATATGATGAGTGACCGGATCGGAAAGCTCACTGCAGTCCGGATTCTGATGGTTGACCGATCCGAGAAGTCACTGCAGCCTGGGATCTGATGGTGGACCGGATCTGGAGCTCACTTGCCAGACTGGGATCTGATTGTGACCGGATCTTGGAGCTCACCTTTTTTTTTCAGGGCCCCCCGGGTGATCTGAATGATGGTGACGGAGGAGCTTTCTCGACCGGCGTGCTGTGTTCTGCGGCCTCTGATCAGCCGATGTTTCAACATCGAGTGCCATTGCCCAATGCCCATTACCTACCTGTCGTTTTCGTTCCACTCGCAATACCACAGGACGAAATAGTATATGATATGTATTACAACACGGTTACACAATGTAGGATAAGGCCTAGCGGCAAGGCGTGTCATGGAGGTTAAAGGAGTGTGCCTACCTCTTTTGAAAATGTCCAAAATATAATTAGTATTACGGTAAGAAGCTATTGCTTTGATTATTGGTTACGATAAAATTCACGTCTGGAGCCCCTTTAGGTAAATTTTTACTTTATTATTCTGTTATGCATTTGTTTTGTTTCAAAAACTAAAAAACGATTCGTCACATATAAACAGAAGAAATGTTAGCGAAGATGTTTACCTATAATGACGCACTGGCCCAGAGCTAACAATATATGCTAGCGTTGTTAATCTTCTTAAAAGAGCAATGCTTCTAGTATTTCGCTCCGAAAGCTCTCTGGCGACTTATTGATAATTAATTCTACTTCCAGTATGTGATTGGCGGGACTTTTTGAATATCTCAGCAGCTAAGGAATTCTGGGGAAGTGAAAGGTAAACATTGGACGGGACTAAATTAAGAAAAAAAATATGTTCTACAGACTATAGTGATGTCAACAACGCCTCCACATGACCAATGTGAGTAGGCCACACTCCCTTTTAAGGCAAACCAGTGGGATTCGCTTTTAAATCCTTGGACAGCGCAAATATGACTCGCCTGGCATTGCTTCATTGACAGGTCAAGGGCAGGGAACCGTGGGTGGTTTGAGAGGGAGACCAGATCACAACGTGCAGAGCTTGATAAATTTCAGACACAGGGGCAGAGACCATACAGTTGTCATATTTACAGTCTACAGTAGAGATTTAGGGTGCAGGGAGATAAAATAACGTTTTCCTGAGGAAACAAAAGTGAACTCGAAATGCAAATGTACTTCTGGGTCTATACATTACATTATGCATTAAATTAAATTACATTACATTACATTACATTACATTACATTACATTACATTATGCATGTAATGTAATTTGTAATTTACATGTAATTTGCATTACATTATGCATTACAAAAGCTTGAGTCGAAATATATATCACAAAATCATGTGATCATGACAAACTCATCATTGAGCATTTATGTACATTTCGCTTCTTGCAAAGAAGCTCATCGTACCTATTATAATGCCGCATCGTATTATAACGTATTATAATGCCGCTTAATGTCAAGACAGAGTGCGGAATGTATCAGCAAGGAACATTATCAGAAAACAATGCAATATTCGACATTCTGCAAGGGTCTACACCAGCCACATCGATTTATTATACTGCATCGGCTGCACACCAAGCCGGCTGAACTATTTGTTTGTTTGACATCCTAACGTTCCTCTTGCGATCGGAGATTTGAACGGCCGCTAGTCACATCTCATAAAAGCGTTAGACTCAAATGCCCGGTTTGAATGTGATAACAAAGCAAATACACGCTTGCTGAAAGGAAATAGTTCACCTTCAACATGGGGTTTTAACTGAGATAGCAGATCTGTAGAGCAGATCGAAAATGGGTTGTGGTGACAGAATTGCCTCGCTTCGTTAAGTTTATTTCAACACATAACTTGTGGGCCTCTTTTAGAAGACGTTGCTTCGTGCCCGATCGGGGCACGCAACTTCATCGAAGGTATGATGTCACACCCACTGACGTTAGAATTGCGTCATTCTTAGATTATACCGCAAACCAGTCGTAACCAGTCATAGGTAAATAGTACCGATTGCTTTTACCACCGAGTTGGTTCAGTAGCTGTCGACTAGGACAGTTAATTTAATGTTAGTATACTAGTACCTATTTGTATTTTGGGCCAATATCCATGACGTCATACATTGACATGCAGTTTGTTTTAGGTCCTGAAGGAGAAAAGAGAAACATGTCCGTTTTTCGACGGATATCCATCTATCGTCCAATCAGATGCTAAAGTCGTTCTCGTTAATCAGCTCAAAATACTCCGTATAGCCAGATTTCAAGACAACTTTCAAAGTGACCTATTGGCTTTCAAGTGTAAAAAGTGACAAGGTAAGAACAAGTCGATGATCCCATTGGGAACATTTAATACAAGATTGCAAAGAATAACAGCATGCTTTACATGTAGCCTGAGACGTATTTGCAGCCGCGCGCAAGATAATAAATAACTATTGAAAATACCAACGTTGGATGTCAGACAGCCTCTCGTCACTTTAAAGCGCATATTTCAACAAATACCGAATTAAACGGGGATACTTAATCACTTGGACGGCTTACGCATGTCTCCTTCTTTACACAAAGCCGCCGCGAGGATCGCAGCTCAGCGCGTTACAGAGGTGTTTGTTTACCGCTAGAAGCGGGTCAGCTGCGACCCAGTTTGACAACAGCGTGTGTGTGCGATCCCGAGTAAACAAAACTCCGGCGCTGATCAGTCCTGCGGAGCGGCGATCTTTCAGCTGGTCAAACAGTTCGTAACTTACTGTTTGGGCATCAGGTACGGTAACATACTTTGCACAGGACACAGGACACAGGACACATACTTATCCTGTGTTTTCCCCGGATACGCTCAGATTCGAAAGAGGTGTAAATAAAACGACATATGTGAGTAAAACGGCAGTGCTGGGGGTCTTTGCATAAACGGATAATTACGATAACTGCTGCCAGCTTGCGACTAGGTAAGAAGTGCGTACGATTTTAGCCAGGTATAACTCATCTAGTACTCCAGATCATGCAAGAATAAAGTGGCCTTATTTAGCCAAACCAAATCAGCAAATTCGTCTATTAATCTTATCCCTCTACACACAAGGCGATCTAGAGCTGAAGTCTAAATTACTTTCGACCAAGGTGATATTAGAGGGAAGATATCCGCCTCTCACCCCCCGCCAAAGGACTATTCTGACCATGTATGTCTCGAGGTCGCAGCACAGCGCAAATCAATGTGCTGCTAAAGATCGCAGATGAGGTCGTTCTAGTCAAGGATAAGTAGTTAGCACGAGATGCGACACCATAAGCTCGACCATTCTTGCCCCGCCAGGGCGGAAAAGGAGCCGGATGGACATTACATAGGAGAGCACCTACGACTCCGCTCCGAAAGACAGTAACAGCTGAACGATCCAACAGAAAGATAGAAGATCTCTTAGAGATAGAGGTAGAAACGGAAAGACAAGGCAACACATCTCCCAAATTGGTGTCTTTTGGGGTCTCGTGATCATTGCATCGCCTATTTCTCTTCTGATGATGCCTTTATGCAAATTTCAAAAGGTACTTTTCAGGGGCCGTAAACGCCGCCATGTATATGAATATCGCGCGTACCGGAGAAGTAACATTGCAAAAGTAATTTAGTGTGCACAAGTGTAACAGCAAAAGCACTCCTTCGAATCTGTGGATATATGCTATGACGTATACGACTCAGCGTCGCAAGTATAACAAACAAGACTTCAACCTGAAGTCTGAATATTACGTTGTCCTTTTTCTGGCATGGTACGACCCGGTTAAAGGGCATAGTCAACCAAAGGTTGCCTCGAGGTCGCAGCACAGGTGTGCTTGTTTTAACGCCCTGACCCGCATTGTTTTGTGTGCGGCCGAATGTTGTGAAAAGTGCTCTCGTGCCAGCGGGCTTCAAGGTCAAATGATCTAGGTCTTGCGTGAACAGGTCTGACAGCGCATTCGCTGTAAGGCCCACCTCCCAACAGGTCAGAGATCAGGGTGGCTATTAGCCGAGCAAAAGCGTCAGTTGCGTCATCAGCGCTGGTCTGGAACTGACCTCAGTTCGGTGGATTGCTTCTTCCGCAGTCTCCGGTGACGGGGGCCACCTCAGTGGGGCGCAATGTCCCGTGCGCTCTCACCACTAACCTTGATTACAAGAGCGCCGCGGCGACTACAGTGGACAGCCAGCGGCGCCCATGGCACCCAACGCGCACTTCGCGACCTGGCGGCTCCTACTGACTCCGGCGTCCGGAGCCGCCGCCACCGGGCTGCCGACGCCGACGCCGACGGCGAGCGTCGTCGCCGTCGCGCGCGCACTTGCGTCGCCGGTGAGGGGCCGCGAGTGCGCTGGGAGGGGCAGGGCGGGGCCTGGGCCCTCGCGATCATCATCGCTGAGACGGAAGAGAGGGATTCCTGCTGTCGCCCAATGCCAGGGCTGCACTGGTCCGGGAACGCCTATGACAGCCGAGTCGACTTCGGTGCTGCAATGCGAGCCACGGACAGCGGCAGCATTGGAACGCGCAGCGGTGGAGTGGGAATGATGATCTTCAACCTGCCATTGGCTGGGGGTGAGGGGCGAATAACGACCTCCCCCCCTAAGGAATTTTAACTCTAAAAAACGGACAGCGCTATCAACGCCAAACTTCAGGTACCTGCTTGTATGTACATGAATTTAATTTCTTTTGTGCACAATTTAAAACAAAAGTCAAACAAAAATCGAGTTATGTCAAATTAAATGTCACTACTACCAGTTTGATGCAAAAGTCATTTAACTGAAGCAGGCCGTACAAAGACCATTTATAAAGCAAAATGCAATTAAAAACGTAAAAAATAGCAAATGTCAAGGGCTATAAAAATTATGTCACGGATTTTTTAAATATTTTTGTTTTGAACCTCTGCATTGCAAAAATGAGGATGAAAATTTCTTCAAAATTTACATTTTTAATGAAATAAAAAAACATTTGGACAACACTAAAACCGAATTTCAAAGCAATATCGTAGTTTTGCTAAGATATTGCAATATCGTGAGCTAAGCCCACACAAGGCCTGCGGCCCCGACGGCCTCAGTGCTAGGATTTTAAGTGAATGTGCGGAAGAAATTTGCGATCCCTCTCGACCATGATCTGTCGATTGTCAGTGCGCTCCGGGGTGTTCCCGTCAATTTGGAAAGCGGGCCAACATCATTCCTGTTTTCAAAAAAAGGCCTCTAAAAAACTTCCAGACAACGTACAGACCAGTTTCATATTAGCGCTTTGCTCTAAAATCTGGAGAAGGTAGTGTGCGAGGGCCTGCTCCAAGCATGCCTTCCAGCACTGCCTTCTCTCAGCACGGCTTTCTTCCAAAACGCTCATGCGTTAGCAACTTGGCTTGTTTTTTGGAACCTGCTTGGACCTCACTGACAAAAGGGATCGCAAACAGACCGCTATTTATACGGATTATTCTTCCGCTTATTACGGAGTGTGAGCCCATAAGCTTCTTTTACACAAGCTCAAGTGCTCTTTTAACCCTATTCCCTGCGGGGGGGGGCAGATTCCTGCCCCTCCCCGGTAGTTTTTTCGCCCGCCGCTTCTGAAACCGTTACGTCTATTCGTCTTGGAAACTTTCGGAGGTTTCCTAAAGATGAATGACGCGTGTTCTGTCAAAATTTGGAAAAAATCGGCCCAGCAGAGCGGCTCCAGGGTCATGTTTTTTGAGAGGTCGTTACAAATGCGGTTGTGCGGCGCATACTTCCTTCGTAGTTTGTGGTGGAATAAAAGCGTCAGAAACTAAGTCACTGCTTTATACATCATACATAATTGGATTATACATATTTTGGGGCGAGGCGAATTCAGGTACATAAAATGGGAGGCGATAATTTCCGTCAATTGAGCCAATAACTTCAAATAAGCGAGATGATAAAAGGCGTTCCGCACATGGTCCCTCCCACGTTGTTTACCTGAAATCCGCATCACATCTCTTACATTCAAACAAATTTACAGTAACAAAGCCCACATCACACATGTGACGTTCCCCACGTCCCAAACACTAAGAAAGCACATATTTGTATTCCAAAATTCACCCCATTTTATCCCTGAGTACGCCTATGACTTTTCATTTTGTACTTGTCCCTTTCACACATTGAAGAGCATTGACATTTGGAGTCAAAAACGTTTTTTGCATGAAAATCGGTTGAATCCAATGGCCACAATGACCTTTTTCGAAAAACACTCAAAATTTCGTATTTTTGCCCCTGCCCCCATTTTTAAAACAAAAAAAGCAATTTTCGGGCGGTCCAAAAAGAAAGATTTCGTCACCCGACGAATCGAAGGGTGTTTGTTTCCCATCGAAATCGGGCCCGAGCGGTCTCAAGATCTCTGGGGAGGGGCGGCAGAATCTGCCCCTCCCGCAGGTTAACGTAATTCTGGCCCGCCCCGCAGGGATAGGTTAAACTCTCAGGACTGCATTCAGCTGGATTGAGTCATACTAAGCCAAACGATCCCAGCGGGTCCATTCTCATGGGAAGCACTCTGACTGGTCTCCGGACTATCCGGAGTCCCTGAAGGCCAGCCATTTTAGGCCCAATTCTGTTCACTTGCTATGTCGCTGACCTTCCTAATCACATCAAAACGTGGTGTCTGTCATATGCAGACGATGTCAAAATTTTAATCAAATCAGTTCCCCAGAGGACGCTCATTCCCTCCAGGCCGACTTAGACCGCCTCAGTTTGTGTCCAAAACTTGGTTTTGAAAACTCAACCCAGCTAAGTGCAAGGACAACTCCACTTTTACCCTGCGCTCATCACCTGTTGTAGCGTTCTTACGTCGCTGGATGGTTCACAGCTGAGCGATGTTGTGCCGCATTCGTGACCTTGGCGTCATTTTAGACGCTAAGCTCACATTTGCAGACCACGTAGACGCCACTGTCTCTAATGCTAACCGAATGCTGGGGCTGCTCATGACTCATGAGGAGCATGCAGGTGTCCGTTCGCGCACATCGAACGCGATTTGACCATGTCGCAGCCCTTGCCGCTTAAAAGGCACACGTGAGGTCGATAATGGAATACGGTAGCTTAACCTGGTCTGCCTCAAACCCACACAATTATCGCCCAATTAGCTTACTTTGTTGCCTATCCAAAATTATGGAGAGGATAGTATTTAACCGCATTTATCAATCTTATACTAATCCCTTCTATCTGACAAAACAGAGCGGTACCGGCCCCACCACATACTCAACTGCAACTTGTACACATGACACCACAACTTGTACAAAGCACTTGACCAGAGGGACACGACTTTACGACTGTATACCTCGGACATTACAAAGTGACTTCGACAAAATTTGGCCAGCGGGACTGCTGTACAAATGGTCAGGACCGGACTTCTATATTACTGGAAACTGTACTTGACTGGCTGAAATCGTACCTAACCGGACAGACGACACAGGGTTAAAGATAGGCCTATATCACATATAAACGCTGGCTGCCCCAGGGCTCTATCCCTTAGGTCCTCTACTTCGCTATTCTGTACCGTTGACGGACTGGGCAGACAGGACAGGAAAACACAGCACTGCTTTACCGCCGACGACATATCACTGACCGCATCATATTCTACCCAGACATGACTGTCGCCCAAGCAATCCATTCAACGAGACCTAAATTTAATTGAAAAACTACAGTAAGCAATGGGCATAATTTCAGTTCGACCAAGACAATTGCCAGACATTCAGCAACAACACTCGGACATCCTCACCGACTTTGGACCTTTGCAGGACAGGTGATCCCCTCAGTAGACCACACAGACACTTTGGGCTTCATCCTGTCAAAAGATCTCAGTTCTCAGACCATATTATACGAAATCATCGCGGAAGGTTAACATTGCCTCAGCCCACTCTTACCCTGTAGCATCCAAAGTTACCTCGAGCAATCTTGAAAAAACAGATACGACATACTAAGACATACTTCGACCTACTGTGACGTTTGTCTTTGACGGACAACTACGGCCTACGCTAAACGACGACAGAGGACTCTTACAAACCGCTGCTAGACTTGTTACCGGGACACTTTTTAGGACATCAACGGACAACTCAGACTCGAACTCTGGTTGGAAGTCGACTTGAGCACGAGAAGGGAATTCACAAAACTGACGTTTTTTTGGCAACTGGCGGACAGAGGCACTCCTATCCCAGACTACATCAAAGACAGCCTCCCCCAAGTATGTCAAACTGACACCAATAGGACACTCAGAAACTCAACCGCGATGACGCTACCAGACAACAGAACTATCTTTTTCAAAAATCATTCAACGGGACACAACGCGCAAATGGAACAAAGCTTCCTCTATCCATCCGATCACAGCCATCCCTAAAAAAGTCAATCAGAAATCATTCACTTTGCTAGGAAGTCAAATGTTCTCCTACTATTTCTCTTTGGCTCAAAAATTTATGGAAATACACTGCAACACAACTAAGGTTAGGTATGTCCACTTAAAACGCAACATCTCTTTCAGATACAGAAGGCCCCACACCCACACTGTTCCTTGCGGACACAGAACAGAAAGCACACTCCACTTCACATTCACTGTCCACTGTACATGCACCACAGACACAACCTCTTCCAGAACATTTCACTTGAACTTAAATGTAGACTTTTCTCACTTACAGCCACCAAACAACTAGACACACTACGCTACGGAGCACACATCAGTACTGCCATCGGTCGGAGGGTGGCACAACTGTTTCAAAAGTACATTATCATACACTAATCGACTCGGCTGAATAGATTAACGGACTTAAGCGGTACGGGAGCACTAATGGAGCAATGTGTTTTGAAGAGAGGTGGAGACAGGAGCATCGTGCGTTAGTTGTAAGGTTAATGTTAAGTGCTATGTGTGGCTTGTGGCGATTCAACTGAAGGGGTCAGGCAACACCGCTCCTTATGACAATATAAGGGGTAGTGCCTCGATTTAGGCTCCGAGCCTTTTGCACTACCCCCTACGAACACGTTATGCCCCATTTAATGCTAATAAATGTGTTTTGTTGTTTTGTTGTTGTTTTTGGATGGGGAGAGTGGACTGCGTTGAAGAGGGCCTTCCTGGTTCGTCTACCAAACTGTTGAACTCCCTCACAAGTAGCAGCCCTCAGACTGATTTATTTCTTCCGTCGCGCTCTCTTCGTTCATAAATATTTAAGTTCGCTGACGATCAGGGCACTTACTTAGACTAGGGGCTGCTGATGCGAGCCACGTCTGTCTACTTACTTACTGTGATATGACTTTATTTATATATTTTTTTACTTTTTGGTCTTTTGCCTCCACCAGCGCATTATTTATTTCTATGTTTACTTTTACCAGCGCTTTTAACAGCTACTTTATGCTTAATGGCTACTTTTATGCTGCATGCTTTATTACGTGTATTTACTACCACTGTACATGTGTTGCGTCTATTTTGTATTGCGGGCTTGTCCTGCGTATGGACTCGCGTTATTTGTGAATGTTAATATTCGAATTTAGATTAGTATAGTTAAGTGTGACTGCAGCCGTAACTAGCCTCTTGGCCTGTGGTTGTTTTGCTCCAATACAATACAATACAATAGTTTTTTACTAAATCGACTGAAAGTTTTTGACTGAATCATGGCTCCAAAGGTATGGGTACCTACGTCATGACGTCATTTTTTGAAAGTATGTTTTTTGTCTTGTATTGAATAGATACAGAACAATTAATGCCACCACTGTAGTGCATTTCTGAGCAGGGACTATCATGTGCTGGGTGCACCCATGGGTGCCCACTCAATTCTTCCGATTGTCTGGGTTGGGTATGCATTGTTTTACTTTGCATGGGTACTGGGCGGGCATGGGTATGACAATTTTGAACAATGTCGCTAAGCGTTCTTTTTTACTTTACAACCAGATATTTAACCAGTATTTTATTATTATTATATAGGACACTTAAACAATAGACTTTGGCAACTATATGACAACAATAAATCGTGGTAAGTAATAGGGCAGTAATATTTTTAATCATGTCTGATCCTAAGTCTGATCCAATATGATAATGTTGACCGCAAAGTGTTCGATATGTCCAAATAAACAGCAACACACAGGTGCCTGATATTATGTATCGTTAATAGTATGAAAGTCTACATGCTAGGATAATGGTTGCAAATTTTTTGAAAATAATTATCTGCCTTATCTGAATGGTCCCAATGGGCGATGGATATTGGATCATATTATAAATATCGAATGGGTGTGGCTCTGGGTCTGGGCTTGGTGTTCATGGGCTTCGGCTGGGCTGGGCTTGGGGTTTGGGCACCCATGATAGTCTCTGTTTCTGAGACAAAACTGATTAAGAAACAAACCATTTTTGTTTATATTTTTACCTTTCAAATTTTGAACGTATATGACCTGACATTGAACTTATATGGGGTCAGGAGTACGAATGCTGCTTCTATCGAATCATGCGTGTCAACCGCATGACCTCAAAAGTGGCTTCTTTTGACCTGATACTGACATTGACATTTGCTTACAATTTCACCTTTGCTTATACGGGAGATGCATCATAAATTTGAGAGCACTTTGTGCGATAAAAGGTGCAATCTAACACTTTGGATGGGAAGAATGGCCCGCAAACTCAAATATCTCATGTTTTTCCTTTAACCCGCGAGTTACTGTGGGTGCTTTTGTTTTAGCTCCCCCCAACCCCTGAGGAATATCTGGAATATCGCACGAAATAATGCATCTATCAGCGTCAAACTTCTAATACCTGACCGGGCATCTTTTTCACATCCTTTGCATTTTTCTTTTTAACTTCGTCAGGATTTTTCTTAGATAAAGTAAGTGTGTAAGTGAGTGTAGTGTAAGTGTAAGTGTAAGTGACGTCACTACACACGATTTTGACACCAAAATCAGCTAAACTTTAGGAGACCGTGCAAATGCTATGTAGTAGACAAAATAAGAATCCGAAAACGTGAGAAGTCTGCAAATTTCAAGAGCTACAATATCGCAGTCTCGGGTTTTTAATAAAGTGATTTTTGATTTTTTTACTTTTTTGTTGAAAAAATGACAAAAAATAAAAGCTGTTTGAGATATTTAAAAATCGGAATATATGTAAATAACTATACATAGTCAACCACCATACCGAATTTCAAAATGATATCTGCATTTATGACTGAGTGATGACATCTAAGGAATGGGTATCTTGTGACGTCAAATTTTGAAATTTCACTTTTGTCCTTTTTTACCAGATACAGACAAATATAGAGCAGCATTGTATTTTTTAGACAAAACCGGTCTAGAAAATATATTGATTTATTGTATTATTCAATTTCAAATTTTGACCTTTTTGTGACATGAATTTGGCCATTACTTGACCTTCACTTCACGTACAGTCTCTCTTGAAAGTATCTGTGCACTGCGGTGGGGGCACCACCCGGCCCAACCACGGTTGCGTGGACAAGTTTGAGAGTCACCGAGTGTCTCACCCTACCAGGGATAGTGAAACGCGAGGGGAGCCGAGCGAGCCGTCAAGGAGGTTCTGGGAATCACATGCCTCGGGCTAGCAGCACGTTTATCTACTGTGCTCGACAG